>KZ308426.1:1022565-1124600 GCA_000376725.2 Ladona fulva | reverse complement strand
AATTCGAAAATTTTTTCCGCCCTCGTTTTTGTATGGGATTTGTTCCTGAGAGTGAACGAGTGCTTTTCTATGTTTGTTATCAGATGCAATAGAATTTTTTTATTAAAATATTACTGACTTTTTTCATTACATCGGACCTTCTACTACATATTTCTAAAGTATGAGTTTCGTATGTTTAGTCTTACCACGAAAATATTTCTACAATATGATAGACTGTAAATTAGGACACCAGTCCGCGTTTTGTTTAATAAATAAAAATTTAAACAAATGACAAGATAAAAAACCTCATAATTGTTTAGCTAAAGGTCCATTCTTGAAGAACTGCTAAAGATTTGGCTAATAAAATGCAAATAAATATTTATAAAGGAATTAATAGTTCTAGGGGTCAAATGACCCCTTCCCGTCCTTCTAGGTAGGGCGAAACTCCCGTCCTCCTAGTGTTAAAGGAATATGGTGGGAGAAACCATATAGGATGGAATTCCACCAAGTTAAGGCTTTGTCGATTGATTTCATTATTAAAGCAAGCTTATTCTATGATACTACTTTCAACATATCGACAACTTGACACAAAAATGTACGTTTCTATATTTTTTATTTAATAATTTTGTTTAATTCGACTGTTTCCGTTTTGAACAAAAAAGATATACTTCTATATGAAGTTTATGTAATCTTTTCCAAAGCTAGTCATCAATGTTTATTTGATCCAGAAAAACAAATTATTGCACATTTATTATTTTCGCCAATCAATGTCTTTTTCTCTCATGGAAACACTGATTCATTTATTATAGAATGCTGAGAAAGTAATTTTACGTCCGAAGCTAAGAAAAAGAGTATTTTGCGTTCACCATTTTATATTCTAGAAATGTGGCATTTCATAAATTTAATTTCGTAAATAAATACAATATTACGAAATAAGATACGTCAAAGCATCCTATGATGGCCTCCAACGTATGGATAAAGCCCAGTCAAAATTTCTAGACTCAGACGATGGCCTTTCAGAATGTTTCAGAAGGACACGAACGACGTGTTTCTGCTTCCTCAGAACTAGCTGAGCAAGTCGGTTTTAAATTTGCTTATGCGTAGCGTCCACCTTTATTTGCTTTCCTTACTGATCCTAACTCCGTAATCGCATGGACGAAGAAGAATTACTAAATTTGATTGAAATGAAATGTTGCATTAACATAGAATTTCGAAAGTCAAGAAGAAATGGACGAAATAGAGGTTTGTGAAAATAAACCATTTTCTGAACGTGTATATATAGAATGAACTTGTAGTGTAGTCTTTAAATTACCAAAGTAAACAGCAGAAACGTATGAACTACGTACGTACGTTTATATACTCTAGGGTAGGTGACTGCAAGACGGTGTGACGAGAAAAGAGATCTTTAATTTATGTATAGGCATTGCAAAAAATCAAAAGTGACCTTGCTTTCGACTCTCGGTCGCTCAAAATGCTCTTTAATTGTATGTTTTAGGGCCCCGGGGGATATTAAAATTCCATTTTACGTAAATCTATCAGATAAAATAGCACAGGTTTGAAAGTTGGCTTTTGAAACAACATGGGTGCTTACTTAGGTCCTCTAATGGCCCTATCTCCATTTTATCGAGGTTTCTTTACCAAAGGCGAGAAGTTGGGATCCCGAAGTAACACCGTGTATCTGTGGTAAGGTTTTACCCCTTCCTATTCCATATATTGCTTTGTAAGTACCGATTGGGGAACAGTCTTGGAGAATTAGTGGTAACTAATCACTCTATAGCTTGTAGGTTGCGCACAACTTTTATTTGTGTGTGTGTAGCTAGAAGGGATGGGGGGTCTGGACCCCCCTATTAGGTTCGCTTTCTAGTAAAATGAGGAAAGAGTGGCGAGGAATGTGCGAGCGAAGAAAGCGTGAAATTTAAATTGTATAAAGTTGGACCCCCTTCAAAATTTCAACTACTCCCCTGAAGTAAATTAATATATATCTTCCTTTGGGTATCGAATATTATTACACCTTGGTGCGTTGCACTAAGTAACAGCACATTTTTAATCTATTTTGCTTGATAATCTGTTAAAATATCGCCTAGGCTATTTTTATATACTCTAGTTGAGTGAATTTGATTACGTCTTTGAATTTAATGAGGTAATTCTCGTCTGATCTTCCTTATCGTTCCCACGAAATTTATGTTGATCTTTTTCGAATTCTCTGCCAGACTAATGGAGGAAAAGTAGTTATTACATGTTATATTAGTACCGGAATACTTGTACAGCACTGTCAATCGAAGAACAACGAATTCCCCAAGATACTGATTAGATATCCTCGCATCATCTTTTCCGCAACACGGTAATGCATTAAGGCAATATTTGGATTTCACATCTGNGAAATAATTTAAAATTAATAATTAAATTTTGCAATTGTAAAAATTGATAAATTACCTAAAAATTTGAAACAAATAAATAAAGAGTATTTAGTGATTGACAATGGCTGAGAAAAGTAAAACTAACCAAGGCGGAGCATGACACAGTTATCATCATCGACTCGGAAGCAAAGAATTGGACTGCAAATTGGGCAGCGCGCGGCGAAAGCAGTTCGATACCCGTTGGGAGGCAACATTTATTAACAGTTATTGACGCGTGGGCGTCTGACCAGTTCCAATAGTGGAAAGTTCACCCTGAATAACCCTTGAGGGAGTAACGGGTAAGATATGAGAGACTGCTCAAATTAAGGGCATTGAATTCAAGTAAAGAATGTAATAAATTAATAAATTTAATTATCTTTACTTCACTTTTTTCTTCCCTGAATAATTGCTCACTTAACTAAACTTCTTCGGTGTAATCTCTCTATTAGCATTTGAATCTTTCATAATTTTGTTTATCTCCTCGAGGGTGGATAGCTCTATAGGACTGGGAATGCCAAAAACAATTCACGGTACTATTGAGTAATTTCCAGAACAGAAACACGTACTTCCATTTCCAGCCTTTGAAAGCCGAAGACTATCTCACTCGTCAGATTCTCACCGAATGCTAGCGAAATTTTGAATATACAATCATTTCCCTGTCTGCCCTCCTGCCACACCCCGAAAGGTGGCTCGCAGGGTACATAGAGGAATATTTCTCCACAGAAGATTCGGAAGAGCCGCTCCGCGTAGTTTCACTCAAAGCTCACGAAATTGTTCCGTCCCAATAAACAAACAAGTCCATTGTGCCATTTTATCTCAGTTTTCCTGTAAATAAGACCTTTTCCGAGTGATACTAAGCCACAATCACGAATCCTCATACGCTTTTTTAACAATCGATCACAAAAAGTATAGGGTTGCGGGATGGTGGGACGGATGTTGGCGCGCTCGTATTTCAAGAACAGTTCGTCGCAACACCGATTTTCCCCGTAAACGAAAAGTTTCTGAAGAGAAACTGCTTGATGGTGCGACCATATGTGGGTACCTTTAGTTTGAATTGATTTAGGATAGAAATCTTTCGATCTGTGGACAATAATCTACTTAAGAAGGAAAAGTTGGCATTAGATCCTGCTGCTACCTTCTTCATTTCAAATGGAACTTCGAGCTCTGGATTAATATCCAGAATTTCTGATTCTACTCACTCAGAGAATTGTTACTTGCTGTGCAAGAAATGCTCGAAGTGTCACTTCTATTGCTGAGATGACCGGATGTTATCGCTCGAGATATGTAAGTCGAAGGTTGAACTACTTAGGCCTCAGCTTGATGAAGGTCATCTCCCTCTCGCTCTTAGAAACCGAATTCTTCAGCTGACATTTTAAAATTTTAGAGATGATTTTCGGATATCGTATCGTCAACTTTGGCAATATTTACTCGGAGAGTAATTTATATTAAACGCACTTAAAGATGAGCTTTACAGATATGCTTTGATCGAGGGAAAATTATACGAGTACAGCGCAATCAGATCAATATGCATAAAAATAAATATCGCATACAACCACGTAAGTTTATAATCGCTACTATTTCTTTTGCGTTCTTTCTATTATACTTTCTTCTGAGCATTAAAGAAAATTTATGCGAAGCTGTCTACCGCAAGTTATTTATCAGTTTATGGTTATCATTGTGACCGATGAAAGACGTCGCCACAGAGGATTTAAATTTGCCGTCCTTGGCGAATTCACCTTTGGCATACGGAAGGGAATGCTTTCATTCAGAAACCATGAACAAGTCCCTTCCGCGTTCCATGACTCTCGGAGATATTCGGGCTCCTTGTCTGAAAATTTGTTAAAATAATCTCTGCATCGCTTCCCTGTTTAACAGCGGCTCCCTCACGCAGGGCTGCAGTATAGCAGTAGGCAGCGTTGAGGTCGGGTCTTAAGCATTTACAGATTTCCTTAGGAGGTTATATGAATTTTTTTATTGTTACAACATAAAATATAAGTCTAAATTTACGAAGTAAAATAAAGAGTTTTTCATTAATTATTCAGATTTTGGATTTAATAATCCTATCTTGGATCCTTAGTGGTCCACAATTTAGTTCTTCTCTAGTGCTCGTATATCACCGCATTGCACAGTGTTAAAAATTCGTTCTCACTGCAATCGACTCGATTTCTTTTCTCTCCGACCTAAGAATCTGAAGAATTGATCTGTTTATAAGTCGAATGACACATACCGTGCACGTATACACTGAAAAGTATAATGCGAGAGTCAAAGTTCATGAAGAATAACTTCTAGAAAATTTCGTTCCCTGTTCAAGTAGTTGAAAAGAATTTCTCAATGCGGGTTTTGTTTCACATAGATTATTTTTTTGTTCTCCTTCAGTCCGATTGCGGTTATCAGTTACTTTGTTTTCAGATCTTTTTGTGCCTTTGCTGAAATTGGAGAAATCATATAAAAGTCGATTGCCTTCCATCACTTAGTTATCCAGTTAGAATTATTTACTTCTGACGATTCCATTAAAATCGATCGTAGAATCATCGTAGCTGTATCGCGTTAAACATCCATATTCATTTGTAAATCACTCCAAGTATTCTGCGCGCTTACACAGGCACCGCACCAATCATCAGCTTTGGAGCATGTGACTACACTCAAGGACGTTGAAAGAGGAGGGTTTCTGATCTTTCCGAGGAGCGCGGAGGCGCGGACTTATTTTACGAGCTTCGTCTTCCGGAGTCCAGTTGGACAAGGATGGCGAAACTTGCGGATATCTAGATGTGCGAGGCTGCTGACATTCAGAAAGAATGCTGTAAGTAAGATTTAGCTCAATGAATCATAGTTTACGTACTTATATCGATTAACAATTACTTTTTATTGATCATATTACAACGTTATAAGAGCTTTTTAGATTAAAGAATTATGATAGTGAAGTCAGTATTTATTACGGGAGAGGAACATTAACTTTCATTAAATCTGACGCTTCAGTTGAAGGCCTGTCTTAAAAAATATCAATTTGAAAAAAGGGGTATTTATATTTAAATTTATGAGTATAACCAGAGTTATCTGAAATTTTGCTTCTCATAAAATATGCACGTCTACGTAATTAATTTTTAAAATTATGTTAAACTTCTTGGTGGCAATGATTATAATCACTATCATAATTTTTATCTAAGTTCAAAGATCTTACAAATTCATGATCTAGGTGAGTTGGTGGAAAGAGTATCATTTATCACTATAACTAACATTTTATGCTTTATGCAACATAAGTAACATTCGCTTGAGAATTTCGCACACCAAATTCAGCCTACTATTTCTTACTTGTTCTCCCTGAGGGAACTCTTACATATGTACCATAAAAATGTACTTTGGTCTCTTTTAACCTTAACCTTAAAAAAAAAAAAATTGTCTGAGTGGCTTTTCTTTAAAATAATTTTGACAGATACTGCTAACGTCAATAACTGGTAAAATAGTTAGATTTTCGAACAACTTTAATATGTTTCAGTGTAAAAATATATATTTTGTGATTCCATAAACACTAAATCTGATTAAATTCATCGGCTCATTGTCTGCCGTAGTAATTTCTTTGATGCCAAAGGGTTGGTAAATCTCTGTCCATCTTAAGAACATTTTCTTCCAAGATTTTTGTGATAAAACTCGTGTATACATATTTGTTATTAACAGAAAAGCATATATGCCATACCTTTTTTTACCAAAGAACCTAATAGTTACAACCATTGTTTAGCAAAATTTTTATCAGTCTCAGGGCTACCTTGTGGTGGTTCTGAGTTTGTGCATAAAAAATACACCTTATTTTGTAAAATTCTTCTCTTTTACCATAACAGATTGGAATTCTTTCCCACCCAATATTTTTTCTCTCTTCACAAATAATGATGAGCAGTGGGTATTCAAATCAAATTTAATCATAAATATCTCATTCTTTGAAAATGAAGTCAAATGTAGTGACTAGAGAGTAACAGTTCTTTAAGTTATCATTGCCAATTTCTTGAAATTACCAAATGATTGATATATTGTAAAAGGTATTTGAATTGCTCAATTTCTTAGCCATCATAGATTAAGAGAAGAAATGGAGTTTGATAGCCAATTAAATTATGAAAATAAATTAAATATGATATTCATAGTCTATATATAGCAATTATCAGAGAATTTATAACAATATAAGAAAAAGATAAAAGTATAGTACATTAATGTCACAAATTTTGATATTTTAACCATTATAAACCCATATTAATAAATTTTGTAGATATGAATAATATTACAATTAAATCATACTTTCTTTTTAGGATTAAGAAGAATACTTCCAAAGTATTACTCTAAAACAAGATAAAACAGTGATTTGTAAATTCAAGAATATTTGTATGTACTATTCTCACATGATGCTGTCTCATGTAGGAAATGGAGGGCAGGTTAGTAAATCAATCAGAAGTTGTGATATCACAAAAACAAAGATATATAATAGTTATACTATAATAATCTATTTGAGGTGGAAAAGTCAGATGAGTCTTTGCTCAAAAGAGTTTTGAATTTTTAATTCATTGCTCCATTAGAAAACATCACAGAAATAATTATCAAAAGATTGAGTGATCAGAGGTAAAACATTCTCTGTATCCAATAATTATGCTCATCCATTAAATCATAGATCCAATAATGTATTACAATACATAATGGAATTTACCTTCATGTAGGTTTTTTATTTTCATATTCATTTTACTAAATTGTTCATATTCATTTTGTCATAATTCTCTTATTAAATTTCAAACAAAGCAAATGATATATTACCAAGTGCCATGAAGATCCTTTATATCACAACTTTTTTAATTGCATCTTCAACTATTTCAATAAAATTATGATTGATTGATATATCAGAAAATTCACTTAAACAATGATTATCTTTTACTGTATGAAATGAGAATCCAATTATAAGTTATGACCATGGTTCCCTTCAAGCAAGATGTGTAGAGAGCTGTCCAAAAGTTTAAAGTTTGTAATTTTTTTAAGCCAATCATGGTGCTCTTTGCGGTCCAAATTCCTACAGAAATTTCATTTCTGTTTAAAGATGAAAAATATTTGAGGAAACTATTGTTATGGAGTACATTTTTATTCTCATGAATATGTATTATTTAGTCCTAACTTGGCTTTATGTTTTAAAATCCTGAAAATAACTGATAGTAGCCACATTTATTATTACCAAATTATATTTCTTTAGGTTTGTCAAAGTATAACTTATGAATGAATTTTATAAATTAAACTGTTCTCTTCCATAAAGATTGTAGTTAAATCTCAATTCTAATTATATCTTCACAATTGAGAATATAAACTATATCCATATAGTTTATATTCTCAATAAAAATATTAGAATTCCAAGGAAGAATGGACTTTAAAAAAGTCTGACAGGACCGGGAATCCACCCTGAGTCTCCCAATTGCCGGTCGGGTGCTTCTATGAAGCTGTGACTGCAAACAATGCCACCATGTGGACGAAATCGCAAAGTCCTTGCCCACAGAGTCTCCTGAATGGCTTGGAGAAATGTTTTGCTGGGATAGCTCAAGGGACATAGCACCCAACCAGAAATTGGGAGACCTGGGTTTGATTTCCAATTCTGCCAGGCTTTTTTCAAGTCCATTCTTCCTTGGAATTTTTCCTGGGTGTGCACCATCTTGCGCAAAATCACCCTTACCTGTTTCCAATATCAGAATTTTTGAATTATGAAGTTTTTATACCACAACCTGATATTTGGTTCTTGATAATTCAGTTTTTCTGTGTTTTTTTTGGCCAAGGGTTGCTAACTAAGGATTTCATTCAAAGCTGTACTTTTAAATTAATTGCTTGTGGCATTTTAAGTCCTTCTTCATTCAGTAAGTGTTTCTCTTGAGCCATTCAACATAGCATGTATTTGGTTAACTATTTTACTTCTTTCAGAGGGCATTTTTAAATGCTATGCATAATAGTAAATATTTATGCGGTAGTGCCCTCAGCAAAAGTTTGAGGGAAAGGTATTCAAACAAGAGGCTACAGTCGACTTCAGAGGCTTTTCCAGAGAGTGCAGATGTTGTAATTATTGGTAAGATCTTTTAAAAAATCTAATTAGAATAATCTTCTTCATGATTACCTCTAAAATAGGACATTTTCATGGAGTTTGATCATTTCCAGGGGCTAAGAGGTTGATTGGATGAAGTTTTGCATCTTATAGGTATCTAATGTCAGTTCCATTAGGGTTCTATCTTAGGTAGATGGTTTCGAAATTCTTTATCTAAATTCTTCCCAACTAATTTTCCATATGCTAACTTTTTATTGAGAAATTTTCAAACCTTTATCCATATATTTCATAACTCTTTTATTATATTTCTCCTTAAAAGTGGTATTATGGTAGAACATTCACTATGTGGTATAATGGTTCACTTTGCTCTGTTAACCTATAAAAAGTAATAAATACATTTTCAGACCATTTTATTCCTTGGAAAGTATGATGCAGCTCTGTTATAGTCCACAGTAATTTTCTTCATACCTAAAGAAGAAAATATTAGGGGAAACTTTGGTTGCATATATATACAGGTTTAACACAGATATTTTAGATATCTAGAAGTTTGATTCAACTGTAGACTTAAGGTTGTCCAGATCAGAATTAAGAATGATATGCTCGAGAATCAATTCCTAAAACGCTTGCTAAATAAAGAAAAATATAGTCACCCAAAAAGTTAGTTTTGTTAGTTTGGAACCCTAGAGTATCTCAAGAGATAATTAAACAAGGAAGAAATGAGAACTTATTAAGTTCTTACAAAAATAGAGTACAACAGGAAATGAATTATGCATAACATTTTTTTGATAAAGTATGTCAAATATGTGCTCTTTCTGGATAACTAAAATGCTAGGAAAGTCATCTCACTTTCTAATAGGCATTTAATGGTTTTAAATTATATTCATCTTAAAATTTGCTACCTAAGATAATTTTTATTTAATAATGTAAGATACATAAAAGAGATTTAATTTTTATAGCTAAAACAACCTCAAGTGCTGTTGGGCCTTGATGTTCTTTTAATTGGAAAATTTTTCTTTGTCTGCTGATCTATTGAAAATCCTGAACAGTTTTCATTTGGTTAACCAGTTAAGCTGTTCTACTAGTACACCTCTTAATATTTCTGTGAAACTAAAATAAGCATTCCTGGCTCTTTTCTTTAATTCGTTCATACACAAGGGTTTCTGCCAGCCTTCATACATTTTTTCATTTTCAGGTGGAGGAAGCATTGGTTGCAGTACCTTATACCACTTGTCCCGTTTAGGTGCAGGAAATGAGGCTGTATTATTGGAGAAGGGAAAGCTTACTTGTGGAACTACTTGGCATACTGCCGGACTCATTTGGCGTCTTAGGCCATCTGATGTAGAAATAGCTCTTTTGGATTCAACAAGAAACATTTTAATGAGACTTGAAGAAGAGACAGGATTAAATTCTGGATGGATCCAAAATGGTGGACTTTTTATTGCCAGTTCAAAAGTTAGTATTAATATTGCATGTGTTTAACTTTCAATTGTTGCTGCAAGATTTAAAAAAACAGCAACATCATTAAGAAGTATTAAGAGTTTGGTACTTCATTTGGAAGAGTTGCATAAATTTTAAAATCATGAGAAACGTGGTATTTTCTTGAGAGTTTAGCCAGCAACTCTGTGATTTGGAGCATTACTGAAAAATACACATTCCCATCCATGAGTCTGTCATACATGAGGAATAGTTATGTGGAAGGCATTCCAGAAGTTTATTTTTTGGGAGATCTGCAACTTAAGGAAAGGAAATATAAATACGTTTCTTACACCTTCATACAGAGTTGTGGCCAGCCTACCTGCCACCCAGGTGCAAACATAATTTGCCTCCCCAAAGAATTAAATACCCAAATCATACATTTCTTGATTTGCAGGTAAATATTGTTTTAAAAGACTTGGGAAAACCATTGTTTTATGACTTCGTTCCCCAGCTCGCATTGGTCAAAAACATCAATAACAATTAATTATTAATAATAGTAAATCGTTAATAATTCACATTACTTTAGAGTAACATCATCATCACCATGTGCATAACTGAATATTATATGATTTGTATGAAATCTATTTTTGCAACTAAATATGAAAATTTATAATAAAAATTGTATTTCAACATAAATAATTTTGATAAAATCCACTAAACAAATATTCCCTTCTTATCTTGTGTTATCCATAATTATTTCCTCTAAATGTTTGTTAATCTTTCATTTCACATAATCTTTTATAAATAAGTCATGTATATCACAAAGAAAACAATAATGTTGTTGTAATAAAAGTAATATTTGGCTGTGCTTCTGTTGCCACCCTTTAGATACCGCTGCCCTAGTGTGATGCACTCCTTGCACCCATAGGACAGAGTGGCTCTGCCTTCATAGAACTAAAATTAAATTCAAAAACATTCAGTGATATTTTTCCTTAATCATGCACTTAATAATTTTCTTTCAATCTTAAGGAGCGTGAACAAGAATATAGACGTCTAATGACAGCTGGTCGTTCATTTGGAATAGAGTCATACATGATATCTCCTGAAGAGGCTCAGAAACTCTTCCCACCATTAGATCCAAAAGCGTTCACTGCAGCCTTGTATAGTCCTGGAGATGGAACAGTTGACCCAAATAATCTTTGCACAGCTTATACAAAAGCAGCAGTTTCTGCTGGTGCTAAGGTACGTATAACCAGTTCAGCATATATAGAAGAAAAAGTTGCTTGCTTACTGCAGGCTTTGTAGCTAATAGCAAAGATGAAATATGAAGGTTTAATTGAAGTTAGTAAATTAAGATGCAGGGCCCAAGGTAGACAGGATTAGACAGGTAGGCCCTTAAATTAGAATTCCACTCTTATTGATGGAGGTCACAAGGAGATCCTTTGAACACATTAACTGTTATGTAACAGCAAAGTCCTTGTGTTTCAATATTTGGGCCCCAAAGAGGGCCTCACCACTTATTAGAGGACATAAAAAAGGTATGCCTACTTAAATGGGTCCCAAGCTCCCATTATTATGGAATCAAACATTTGGCACCTCAATTTCTACGTTCCTAGACCCGATAAAAACAAAAATTTGTAGATTTGTAAAATTTAGTTCAGAAAAATTTTGTAGAATTTTGTGGTTTCTTACAACTCATCCCCATAATGACTAAGTCAGCGTTTTTCCCTTACAAATGGGAATTAAGGCCCATTTCAAATTAACAGTAAGATAAGATTGGTAATTTTAATGAGGAGGCTATTTTCTGCATTTCCTGTTATGATAAACAATTTGCAGAGACAAGCTTACGACCATATACAAGAGTTTCTTGAGCAGACTCTCTTTGCTCATAGGCTGTTATACATCACATTCTCACTATCTATAAGGGGATAAAACATTTAGATATTTATCAGTACTGGAAGAGAAGGGTTAGATTTTTTGAGATGGAAATAGTATTTGAAATAGGAAATTGGAAGTAAAAAGTTGTTTTTACTTTGAATTTCATATGATCCATGATATTTGATTAAACTATCTTTTAGGGATTCTGCTTATATTTTTAGCCTAAAATATTAGCATGACTGATATTTAAAATATTTTATAGTATAGAAAAGTTATGAATTTTATTATTATAACTTTCAGAGAATAGATGATACCAATGATGGTTGAGTTAGATTGACAAGGGAATACTCCATAAAGCATCAAAGAGTGTCCAATCTTATGTACATTTCGCTATCAATGATAGCCCCTTCACGGACAGAAACAGAATATATTAGCTTTCAGAATCAGTTTAAATTGTTACTTTTGACAGGGGAGTTCATAAATATGTTTGTGTGTGATTAAATCATAATAAAATAACTTACCGTAAAAAAATCTCACAAATAGCTCATGTATGTGTTTGCATAAAATAGTGTAATGATTAAGAATAATGGTGAGACGAATATATTAATAATTACTACTTGATTGACAAAAATTGGCAGTGATACTTATCATCTGTATTTTAAATAGCATTACTTGTAATACTGTTGCAGGTGTTTGAAGGCTGTCCTGTGACAGACATCATACTTGAGGGAGATAAGTTTAGCGTACGTCAAGTTGCTGGTGTCTCAACCCCAAAAGGAATAATCAAAACTAAAAAAGTGATCAATTGCTCAGGTAAGAAATAAAAATTATTCAATGCAGTAATTTACTGACAAAACAGAATTTTTTAACATAATTTTCCATCTGAAGAAATATGTAAGTTACATGAATGTAAATAATAATTGTAATTATAATAAAATTGCAATTGTAATAAAAATTGCTACACTATAATCATGATCTGACCAAATATATTTCTTTAAGATGAATTTATGTATTATTGATTATTTTGGGTTATTATATAGTTAAGGATCAAGCAATAGTTGAATTTAAGCATTTGAAAAACAATTTTGCATGTGAATAAAAAAGTTAAAAAAAGGAAATCTAATAGAGCATAGGGCAATGATGCCCACCTCAGGCTGAACAAATTATTAAGAATGAAAATGACTTTATTTCATAGCTCAGGTCCTTCTACAAATAGGAATACACACCATTAAATAAAAATATTTTGTGGAAAAAGTTTAAAAAAACTCATACAAATAAAAATTAAAAATATTTTGCCTCAAGATATAAAGTGGCAGGTGGCAGTAGTATTATACATATTACTAAAAAATTACTACATAAAATATGTAATAATAGGCCAATTTTGTAACTATAGATAACAAGAGAATAAATATTTCTAAGATAGATATCAATTACATAGATAATCATTATTACAACTAAGGCAATAAGAAAATCATGGAAACACTAAGCTAATTATCAATATTAGGAAAGGATTGTAAGTTTTGATTTTTTTTCAATTACAAAATGTAATCATAAGCACCAAATTATTTTGTGTTTAGTAGTAGTATTGTTAAAAATGCTTGGACAGCTAAGGTCATTTCACACGTAGGCTGGGAATCTAACCTGGGACTGCTTTCACCAAAGTTGAATGTGTTGCCCACTTTGCTATCCAGGAGCCCCTATTTTGTATTTGCCATACAGTTACACATTTACAAGGGTTGGAAATAAAATCACTGTCACAGAATCCAAACTATTTGTTGTACAGCATTGAACCATCTTCTTGCCCTCAATTTAACTCTCAGCCATATTTATGACCCATTGTCATACTTTTGGAAGACTCCAGATGCCAGTGACAGTCCCATTTTTGGCAATGTTTGCAGAAGAGCTTTCTATTACATGTAGGATGGCGTCTCTGGTATAAAGATGTTGTCATCTCAATGGTTCCTCAAGCTTGTGAAAGAGGCCAAAATCTCATGGGCTCATATAAGAAGTTACTCAAGAAGCCTCCACCCCACTGTTAGAGTACTTGAGTATCAAGAGTGGCATTATGACATTGTGCATTGTCAAGGAGCATAAATAGGAGGATGGGAACAGAACTGATGCCATGTCCTACACTTAACAAGATAGAGATGGTGTTCTAATAAATAGTAATAGTTGTACAAACTCCTTTGCTGTCTAATGCCAATTTGGCTCCAGAAGGGAATGTATTAATAGTATTGAAGGAGGCCCACATGCTGTGCCTCCTCCACACTTTCACATCTTCATTTGAACACTGCTTCTCACACAGTTACCATTTAATATGTAAGTGCTTCTTCATCTAAAACTTCCTGCAATCCTGCATGGCATTTCCTTTTAATGCTACCATGAGCCAACTCAATCTTAATCCATATCCACTGCTCCAGACTCAAGAACATTGTTTTAGAGTGGTCCAGTTTGAACACAACACCTTACTGTGGCTGTTTTGTGTTAAGACATGTATGAGTCTGATGATCATGTATCTGGTGAATAGGTCAGCCCTTGCTAAAATCATGTCTCTACTTGCCAAAATCTCACGTCAGTGTTTCTTTCCATCTCTCATATATTGATATAATATGTCACGGAATAAGGCAATATTTATTATATAAGTTCTTTTCAGTCTCATCTTAAAGTTTGTCATTGAACAAGTATATATTGTAGTATATATTGGCTTCAATCTACATTTAAATGTCATATCATTATTCTTTCTGATTGGAAGTTGAATAGTTTAATTTTTCTTGTGTAAAAAATGTCAAAAGTTAATTTGCTGATAGTTACATTAAGTGTAAGGGAAGGTTATTCAGCAGAATGGGACAGTTTTTCAGATTATGAACAAACGATGAGACATTATGCTAGTAATATTTCTTCTTGTGATAAGTTTAGCTGTTAATAATAATATTGAAGTTGATAATGCTAGAATTATGACCAAATATAAAAGTCAAATGCATCACAAAAAGTATAGATTAAATTAGGAAGATATTGTAAAATATATCATGAATTGGTAATGAGTGTTATCCTCTGGTAAGGGAGATACAAGTGAAATTTAACCTCCATAATTTGCTAATTAGTATTAAATTTACATTTTAAGAAAAGAACCCATCAAAATATACTTATGGCATTAGAAGGTGTGAAATCTCCAGGGATTTCATGAACAAAATTGAACTCATTGAATTGAATTTTGCAGGTGTTTGGGGACGAGAAATTGCAGCTCTCGCCAACCTAAGTATCCCACTTGTCCCTATGAAGCATGCATATGTTGTCACGGAGAGCATAGAAGGTGTACGGAATGCACCAAATGTGAGAGACCATGATTCATCTGTGTATTTTAGAGTCCAAGGAGATTCTCTTTGCATAGGAGGATATGAAAATAATCCTATTATTCTTGACTCTGTAAGTTGATGATTAATAGTATTTTTGTTAGTTACATTTTGTCTTGAAAATTGGACAATCATTAAATGTGATAAATCAAATCTCTCATTTCCTTGCTCATTGCCTTCATTTAAAGTTCAGCATACCTCCAACTGGGGTTTATTTCACAGAAAGACCTAAAATTATAATTTTTTATTCCTTGAATCAATTTTTAAAACATTAGCTGAGAGAAGTATAGGAAAAGAAAAACATTAGCATTTTCATTCCACAACTATCTCTTACCGTTCCCTCTTTTTTTTAGAATTATTGACCTGGATAACATCAGCACTTCTGTTTATCAGATATGTTATGTTTATTAGGATAAAAAACCATCAAATAAATCATAAATTAAATTCACAATTATTCTCGTACTCTTATCTTTATCATCTAATGAATTCCTCCTCAATGTTGAACACATATCCATGTCAACAAGATCATCAAATATAATAACAGCACCAGTGTAACAAACTTTACTTTCTTTTTAAAAATCACTTAGTGTATCTTTTACCCTTTGTGAAGTAAGCACTCTAAGAATGAATTTATTATCATCTTAATCATGCACTTTATAATATAATTTATACTGTATAATTCTTACTACATTCTTTTTATTTTATCTTTTAGGTTGCAAAAGATTTTGAATTTGGTCTTTATGATCTAGACTGGGAAGTTTTTGGGGTTCACGTCAAAGGGGCCACACATTTAGCTCCAATAGTTCAGCGGACTGGAATTAAATCAACCATCTGTGGTCCTGAAAGTTTTACTCCTGATCATAAGCCCCTAATGGGTGAGTTTCTTCATCAGTATTCTTTGAATGTTGCCGACATTCCCTATTCTGTTATCTCTTCAAGTCCTTCATGTAATATTAGTTTAGCATTTTAAATTAATTGATTCCAGGATGCTTTAAGAGATAATCACAATTTGAAAACAAGATATAAGCTTACTTATTTATATGTTAAAGTTGCAGTCCCTTCCCATGCTCTTCTGTGTTTGATTAACTTAAAAAATGCTTAGTATGTTCTGAGATATGTTGATTGAGTTTAATCCTTTTTGCAACAACCAGGTTCCAAGCTGCTTTTTTTTTTAAATATGGAATCAGCACAATGGAATGAGGAATTCTGAATGTCTTTAAGTGATAGAATTAGCACATTGTTTCATGACTTATACTACATTGTAAAAATTAAAACAAATAGGTGAAGATCCTAGAGTAAGAGGTTTCTTCCATGGCTGTGGATTTAATTCTTCGGGAATGATGCTGGGTGGTGGGTGTGGAGAGCAGTTGGCCCATTGGGTGTTGACTGGAAGACCACTACTACATATGTATGCTTATGATATAAGGTGAGACATATTTGATCCTTCTCAATAAATTTTGCTCCAGCAAGGTACTGTTTACTTTTTGAGGTAGTCAAAAATATTTTTTAGGAATTTGATCATCATTCATATTCTAACATAGAAGGCAAAGTCATGTTTAGGAAATGGAATAGTCCTTTTCTAATTAGCTGATATATGTATAAGAGGTGCAATGTCAATGGTTACCATAATTCTGTTGTGAATCACCAGTTGCTTATTTGTTAAATTCACCTTTCATGTTTTGATAAGTAATATCCAAGGGTAAAAAATCCATTAGTATTAAAGTTTATTTTTTTAATGAATTTTTACTCCATACTCAATAATAAATCATTCTTGTCATTATTATCATTTAAATATTCCATGTTATCTCTAGAATATGAACAAAAATTATTCTATTGCCTCAAAATCTACTATATTTCATTATTTTTAGATTAATTTATACCACAACCTATTAGGATATGTTTCCATGTGTATAATGTTATTTTCAGTTTGAATGGTGAATTTATAATGTAAAAGGTGATAGAGCAATAGAAGATTGTTGGAAATGTTTGTGACATTTGGGTTACATGGCGAATAATGCTATAATTTGAGACCATTTGAATTGTTTTAAATGAACCAATTCATTTGATCAATATACACATGGTCACAAAGAGCAATTACATGAGTAATTCAAGATCAAAGGGTACATAACTTTTTAAAATTTTAACTCCTGAGTTTATAAAAATACTTCTAAAACTAACCTATTGATCAAGAAAGTAGGTGGAAAAATGTAACAATGATTGATTGAATCATTTTCAATTACTCAAAGCATGTTTATAACAAAGTGGGAAAGGAAAAGGATGTTGATGCTTGAAAAGTCATGTGACTTGAAATATTCAGAAGGAAAAACGAACCTGAAAAAAGTCTTACAGGACCTGGAATGGACCCAGGGTCTTCTGTTTTCTGGGTGACTACTCTAGCCCTCTGCTCTAGGATGCTGCCACATAGTTAGAAGACCCAGGTTTGAGTTCTGGTCTTATCTGGCTACTTTCATATCTATTTCTCCTTGGAAATTTTGGAAATATACTCTGTAAATATGTTTAATTGAGAATTTGTCTTAATGTGTAAATATTACAAAGTTGGTGACCAAATTTTCACTGAAAATGGTGAACAAGCACCTTGTATTTCAGATAATGAAATATATATTTCATTATCTGTTAGACTTAGAAGGATATCCTTCTAAGTCTAACAGTCGAATGGATGCAGTTTTGTTTCACTCCATTTATAAATTTGATTGAAAGTTAATAAATATGTATCATATCACAACTTCTAATTAAAAGAAGTGATTCTGTCAGTAAGAATATTATTTTCCAGGTATATAGTATTCCAAAAGTGATTGAATCCCAATGAAAAAGGTGAGAACTATTTTTAAAGTTAACTGGTTAATATGCAAAAATGAATTTCCATA
The DNA here is from genome assembly GCA_000376725.2 of Ladona fulva. Classification (NCBI taxonomy): domain Eukaryota; kingdom Metazoa; phylum Arthropoda; class Insecta; order Odonata; family Libellulidae; genus Ladona; species Ladona fulva. The sequence continues at coordinate 1,106,650 of KZ308426.1, read as the reverse complement.
AGATGACTTTCCTTATGTTTTAAATGCATATAAACCCCTTAGGTGATGATAATTTTTATATCATTATAAGATATATTGTGCATGAAAATATTTGTCGCCATATATATTGTATAAATAAATATAATATTAATATCACCAAAAGTTATCCAAATAAAGAGTTTTTCCTTTCATATAGAGGTTTCTCTGATTACATGATGTGTGTTCACTTATGTAGCATATCTGATATCTTCATATCTGGACCCAGATCAATGACAGGATTATTACAACTGTCAGCCACGTCAATGGGATAAGTCATAGGAACATAGGATACTTAATTATATACTTATATTATAAAATAAACTTTTCTACCTTTCCATATTAAAATTGTCCCCTGTATGTTGTTTACCTGTTGCTCAGGTATTATATTGTTTAATGTGTGTATCTGTTTGAACAGGACCGTACAAGTTTCATACTACAATTCTCTTTTCTTTTGTGTTAATAATCATAAACTTTCTATTTTTAAATTTAATACTATTGATTATAAATGAACATGATTTTGTTCTTAATTCTATCTCTTAAAAAATATTTCCTTCTAAATGATAATGGGAATAGAATGAATCTGTTGAGCTGCTGCTTTAATCCCATGTATAGAATCATTATGTGCGTAATATATTACGTAGAATCATTACGTGCTGGAATATTATTATGATAATTATTTTCTTAGTTACACAAATCATACTTTATGATGTGGTCTGCATTATTTTTGGGTTTTTCTTAAGGCATTACAATATCATCTCAGGCGCTTCACTCCAGAGCAGTGTAAGAATGAGCAGTGGTCTCAGGAGCGTTCCCATGAAAGTTATGCTAAGAATTATTCAATTGTCTTTCCTCATGATGAGCCCCTTGCTGGCAGAAATGTACGGACGGATCCAATGCATCAAGTAAGATTGATTTATATTTGATTTTTCCCTTTATTTCAGTGCAATCATGTATTAACTTTGCAAATTGTCTTCATAATTTCAGGAACTTCTTGATGCTGGTTGTGTGTTTCAAGAGCGTCTTGGTTGGGAACGTCCAGGATGGTTTTCTTCTTCTTCTTCACCAAAGCCATCACCATATGACTGGTACGGTGCATATGGATATCAACAATCCTCAGATAATGTATACAGAGATTTACTGAAGAAAGACTACACGTTTGAATTTCCAGATCATCACCATGAGGTTTGTCTTGTTTATTCTCTCTCTTTCTTCCCTATCAACCATTTTGTCAGCAGAAGTTCTCCTTAGGTCTCTTTCTTGGACCAATCTTAATATCAACAAGAAGCCTCTCTTCTTGAAAAATAGATAAGAAAGTACAATTCAAATGTTTAATCTGTATATGTATGTATATAATGTAATAGAAGAGATAGAGGATTGTGATTACTAAGAAAATTGAATTTAATGATTTTATAGAATATCTTTCACTCATAAACACTCTAAGGCCTGGCAAGAATGAAGATCTTGTATTCACCTTGCCATGATGACTAAATACCCATTATTTGCTTTGTTTATTCACCAATAACAGAAATATAAGTTTTCACCTGGGTTTTTCATTTGATGCAATCAGTTATGATGTATTGTACAACATTAACTGTCATCAGTTTATAACCTTTCAATTGTTGTGAGTTTTGATGAGTAATTACTTCAGCCCAATTATGGACTGACCCATTGACATAGCTGAGATTGCTGTCAAATTGTATCCTCTATATCATGGCAGTTACCATCATTTTTACATTTTGTTTGTATTTAACTTTGATATCAGCTGCAAATTTTGCTATGACTTGCATAAAAGTGGATATTAGCAAAAAAAAGGCTTGAGAAGCTCTTTTCATGCTGTGGTATTACTCAGTCATGCATAAACTGAAAGGAAAAACTCTTTGAATGATGAGTTAAGGTAAATAAAAAAGAACGAAGAGCCATGTGGCTGAATCCCAAGGAATGCTCTCATTCATTCATTCTTTGAATGAATATTGTATTTGATATTCACCTGAATTATATGCATATATTTTGCCTTTTAATGCTTAAAAGGAAGAACTAGCCAATTTTTACTAAATGCTTTTCTTAAAATAATTTTCCCAGGCAGTTTATTTTCATCGTTTAGGATGTTTATAAAAAGTGTGGTTAAATATTACCATAATTTCTAAAATGCTCATGTGAAAAATTCCAGCTAATTTTTCAGAATACTATCTTCAGAAATTCAATACCTAATGAATGCCATTTTAACAGATTGGTGAAGAATGCAAAGCATGCAGAGAGAATGCTGCCATATTTAACATGTCATATTTTGGGAAATTCTTCTTGACTGGACCTCAAGCACAGCAGGCAGTAGACTGGATTTTTACGGCAGATACTAAGAAGCAGCAATTGGATGACAAATCAAAGACATTCTATACATGTATGCTGAACTTGAGAGGAGGCATAGAAGCAGATCTCACAGTCACAGCAATTGAAAGTGGTAATGGTGGCATCTGTGATCCTATATTCAAGGTGTGTGTATATCTTGAAACTTTTATCATCATCACTCAAATATTTTCTTCACTATATCTACATTTAAGGGCTTTTTCATGGGGTATAAGAGTACTTCCTAACCCTTCATCCTTTTCAGCACACTTAAGTATTCACTCAAGCTTCTAGACAGAGCTAAATATACATTTCATAGTTTATGTGCAAAATTTAATAACTGTCTAACACATTGTTAAAGCTGAAAATTTTTATATTTCCAAAACAAAATACTATTGTATGATAAAATAACCCCCTTGGTGCAAATGTGCTCTAACTCAATCTTTGCCTTAAATCTCCCCATGTAAACAAGGAAAAGGGTTTTAGGTACTTGGTACACTAAGGCGTGCACCTAGGAAAATTCCTAAGGAGAAATGGACATGAAAAAAGTCTGACGGAACCAGGACTCGAACCCAGAAGGTTTGTGTCCCGGTTCCGTCAGACTTTTTTCATGTCCATTTCTCCTAGGGAACTCCTCATGTAATTAGAGTAGATTTCTTTTTTAACTGAGAACACTATTTGATGATTTTAATAACAATAATAATAGTTTTATTATCCTGGAGATCTTTCAGTACTGCAAGCATAGGAATTGCCATGGATATACAAGTAATATACAATATTTATAAATGTCTATGTGTACACAAAACTTAAACATATTCATATATTACATATTTATAAAGTGACATCATTTAGATATTCGGCTACTGAATAGTATAATTTATTTTGAAATAAGTGCTTTTGACATGATTTAAAGGAGTCAAGGACTATATTGTGTGGTAGTTTATTCTATAAGATGATACCCATTTCTTTTGGGCCAGTTTTCACATTATTAGTTCTGATGGAGTTTTGATGAAGTTGATCTTTTGTTCTGGTGAAATGATGATGATACTGAGTTAACCTAGAAGTAATGATTATATATTTATTAATAAGCTATATAAATGCAAATAAATCACAAGCATGATGTGAAGTGTGAAATGATGTGAAGTGTGAAGCATGTGCCACTCTTGGATACTATCAAGCAAACCAAGATCTCATATACAGGAAATGCTAGTTCAAGTGACCAAATAGCAGTCATGATGGATACCAGGATGCCATCTCTGTCCAAATTACCTTTTTATCCATAAGTTCATTTTGCAGCATTGCAATTTTGTAAAATTCAATAGACCAGTCTAACCTGTCAGTCAGAATGGTTAGAATTGGCATAGACAGGGGAAAAGAAATAGTTCTGCTTTGCAATACCTTCACTTTCTTCTCAAAACATGACAAACAAAAGTCAACATTTTGAAACTCCTTCAAAGACAAGGCAGGGTAGGAGAAGAGAGTAGAAGAGGTGATACAAATAATGTAAACAATTCTAGGTCTATTAAATTAGGGGGAGGATTGACTATAGCCGATTGCACTACATCTAGGGTCAGGAAAAATCTGCCTTATACTTGATAAGGAAAACATCGTAAATGGTATTTTTATCATCAACAAATAATTAATAATTTATCTTGGTAATTATTAATTTATTTATTATTTTCTGAGAAAGAGAGAAAACCATACATAAGCAGGATTGTTTGAAATAGTCTTTACTATTTTCATCACTTTTGATCATATCAAGTGGAATTTATTGAGTGTTTCTCATTTTCCAATATATTTGACATTTTCCTATAAAGGATCTGGTGCTTTCCTGGCATATTATGTGAATAAATTCTTCGCGGGTTCTCCACCTTTTTAATGAAAAAACTTATGATAACAAACGTTCACTAGACCACAAGAAATTACATGACCATGGTTTCATAGCAAATCTACATCTTCAGGTCACCTGAGGATGTAGCTTTGCTATGAAACCATGGTCACATAATTTCTTTTCATGTGGACTAACAAATGTTTGTTGTCATTGAGCTATCTTAAATCTTATTTGGTAAATGCTATAAATCCTCCCTTTCCAGTAAGTTTTACTTCTGGAGCCATACTTCTCTGAAATTATATTTTATACATATTACTCAATTCAATTACGTATTTAGGGCAGAGGATTCTACATAGCTGCTGGTGGAGCTTCAGCACAACATTGCTGGTCTCACATACAATACCAACTGGCTGAGAAAGGTTTCAGAGCTTGCCTTAATGATGTCAGTGATGCAATAGGAATGCTTTCAATCCAAGGTCCTAAAAGGTATCAGTTTTTCTCTTTCTTTGCCCTCATGACAAATAATGACAAAAAAACACAATACCTAGTAAATTGATTTATAACACAATAGAAACTCTTTCAATACTTTTTATAGCCTTCAAGTGGTCATTCTTAAAGAAAATTCAATATAACTATGGTAGATAAAAAAAGTTGTCTTTTTGATGTTCTGACAACTATGACTGTTCATTCCGGAAAACTTTCAAACACTTTTTATCCAGGACATGTTTTCTACATGATCCTCAATTAATTCCAGTTTTCCCTTTATTTATGAAATTTAATAAACATATTTATTCTTTCTAAGAATTTCTTCAAACTAAGCTGCTTTTCAAAGTTCTAAGATCATTTTCCAAAGTCAGGTACTCACACTTTATACAATATGCTCTGGATGAAATTGTATGATAACTGATAGGTGCAAGGTATCATCCTGCATTCAGCAGTATATCCATATCTCACCCTTTCATATTGTGATTAGTTTTAGCATCCAGGTTCCAACTCCAAACAGCAGAATAAATGTGGCATGTAGCCAAATGATCCTTGATTTTTAATTTGAAATTTCTATTTTGTAGAAATTATTTCATGTTTAAGTATTTGTGGTACTTTGTCCTAGCTTCCATTTCTACTATGAGATAAAGTTTTTAGGAACCCAACATGTGTATATATTAGAATGGTTACCTACTCCATCTCTCTCTCTTATCTTTATGACAATGTGTTAATTTTCTAACTAAGTAATGGAAGTAACTTTTGTTTTATGAGTGTTTCTGGTAAGTTCATGTTGACTTACAGCTCCATAGATCTCATTTGATTACTGTTGCTGGTTAGGCTTGCCATTGGTTATTTGGACAGTGTCATAAGCAATTCTTGTATTATTTAAATCTCATTTTTTACACCTTGATTACAGGTGTTTAAACCTATAGCAAAAATTTCTCAGCATATATTTTATGAGAGCTTGGACTGAATGCCGTCTGGTTTTACCTCACTTTATTTCTCCCCAATGTTATTCTTTCTCAATAATAGCTACATGGATCCAGTAAAAGTTTTCAATAATATTGATATCTTTGAAGTAGACCTAAGGATCAAAGTAAACTTAACATGAATTCTGCAGTAAGATTGTTAGGCTGCATGTCTTTTACCAAAACTTCTTTGAAAACAAAACTTTGTCTCCCATTCCTCATTCATATTTTCTATAACTTCTAAATTTAATTAAAAGAGAAATGATTTATATAAATGAGATATGAATCTGATGACCCTTAAATCTTTCTTGGTTCTTTATTTGTGTCAAGAAATGAAAACAGATGTTAACCAATCTTTTGGACAGCTTCCTGGTCTGTGTATGCTATTAAAATATGTTAGATTTGCTGTATTTGTCAGAGATATCCAAATTTTTCCATGTGTTAGATATAATAGATATCTGCTAATTAATTTCTTTGTCTTCTTCCAGTCGTGCCATCCTTCAGCCCCTTGTTGATGTTCCCTTAGACAATGAATCATTTCCATTTTCTACATCACAACTAATCAGAATTAACATTGGAAGAGGTACACCACAAGCATTGGCAAGAGCCATACGAGTTAGTTTTGTTGGAGAACTAGGATGGGAACTACATCTTCCTGCAGATGCCTGCGTTCCTGTCTTAAGAGCCATTTTTAATTCTGGAAAGAAATTGGGTCTGCGACATGCTGGGTACAGAGCACTGGATTCTTTAAGCCATGAAAAGGGTGAGGTTAGAGCTTCATTGAGTGGATTTTTCAAAGTATCCACTCATGTTTTAACCAAGCATTATGCCTTTTCCTTGAACATATTGAAGCTCTCATTAAGAGAGATTGTTAGGTAGACAGGTGATCAAACTGAAAAGTATGTGAAAAAATAGTGGATGTTTTGGAATGCAAATTGATTCCTCTGGATGAAGGGCATCATGTTTAAATTAAAAATAATGAATAATGTAAAATGATCAGGTCAGTATGAAGCTGCAATCAGGATGAAAAATCAAAACTATCATACAAAACCTCAAGCACAGTCCCAACAAAGTTGGAAATTTTCTACATTGATGGGTGATAAAAATGGTTCCATCTGTAAAAGGAATCAAATAGAAATGACTGGTACCTAGGATAAGTAAAGTTTACCAAAGACTACTGATGTTAATGCTTAGCATATCATTGTTACTGATTTGAATCAAAAGGTGTAGCTTACTAGATTTTCATTCATTTTTGTAGGATATCATCTTTGGAATGCTGATTTGAGGTCTGATGACAATCCAGTAGAGGCTGGCCTTGCATTTACTTGTCGAAAAACTGGTGAATATCTTGGAAAGGAAGTTGTTGATGCAGTGCGTAAACAAGGTCCATCTAAACGACTTGTATTCTTTACCATGAAAGAGTGAGTACTCTTTTATTTATTTATATGCTTTATTTTATTTCATTTATAGTACTAACGTGTAAAGTGCAAATGTTTATCTCATCACAAGAAAATAAGATTCACTGCATTAGTATCTTGTGTCAATTTTCTGAAATTATTGTATGGAGAACAAGCACATTTTGTACTTCAGTGGTGATAACTTTGGGGTGGCTAAGAGTAAGATATGTGGAATATGCTATCTCAACAAAAGTGGTAAAATTAATTTTGATTCTTGTTGTCTTATCAAAATTTTACAGATAAAATTTAAAGGGTATTTATAAGTTTCAAACTATTTAATTCATTGGAAACAATTACCATTGATTGTTTTTGTGAGGAGAATTTTTGAGATCCTTCTAGTCCAACAAAATTTTACATAACCCCCCCCACTGGATGGATGCATGTGATTTATTAATTGCCAATATACATAAATGTTACATTTTATACGTCTCATTACAGAGATGGTTAGATATCTTATGAGTGGTTGAAGATTGTGTTCACATAATAAAAATAGTCATCAATGTGAGCCAAAAACTGTTATATTCATAAAAAGTATAATAGAAAAGAAATTATTTAATAGGGAGATACCACTATGGGGTCTTGAGACAATTTGGAGAGATGGAGAGGCAGTTGGTTTCCTCAGACGTGGGGAGTATGGATTCTCTCTGGGAACCAGTATAGGTTTTGGGTGAGTGTCACTGGATATTTTTACTCTTGAAATTTTTATCCTTTTTCTTAAAAGAATTTTGATTTAAACTGGTATAATGCCAGGTATGGGTTGCACAGATAAAGTATCTGATTTGTGGAAAGCAACTGAGGAGTATATGAATATATTGCTAGAATCAGAAACATTGTATGACAAAATGTATTTTAATAAATTATGAAAAGTGTCTCATGAATATGGTGTGGATAAACAGTCAAATTGCTCAAAAGCAAAGCTTGTTGAAGAATTAAATGTTAGAGGATCTAGTGGTAAGAATGAAAGACATGCAAGATAAAGATGCATTACTGTACTTGTAGTTTTACATAAAAAGGATGAAAGTGCAGAAGAATACTACAGGATATTGAATTGTTTTAGATTTATACTAATAATTTGCTGTCTTGAATTCCAATGATTTTACCTCTTAATTCAGATTGTTATCCATATTCATGCAGAATGCATTTAGTAGTTACTTCCCAAAGTACAATTTTATCCATTTTTTGATTATACAGACAAAATTGGTGATATTCAAGAGAAGCTTGTGTAAATTGAATACTGTTTGAATAGAAAATATAAAGTGGAAATATTGAAGATACAGGACAGAAGATAAGAAAGATTGGGCAGAAAACGAATGTGGACTGAAAATAAGTCCAAAAGGAATGTTTCATTTGTTTGAACTTACAGGGAAAATGGATGAGATTAGAACAACAAAGATATATCAGAAGTTGCTAAAAAAAGTGAGGAAGACCAAGAAAACGTTTGTTGAATGAGTTCATCAAAAGACAGAATATTTTCAAGATTAATTGTGCATTGCTCCAGTCAGATTAGCAAACAAACTTTGTGTGATAATGGGAAACAAGTTTAATTAATGCAATATAATGATATTTTTTCTTTTAAGCGTAATCAATTTTTACTGTAATATAAATGGATTTTCATTACCTAGTTTTGAATTGGAGCAATTTTTCCTCACTCAGTCTGAGAGATACTCAGACTGAGTGAGGACTACTTTCCTCACTCTCTGTCTGAGTATTTAATGCACTGGATGCATAGAGCCTGATAGGACTATATATATTTTCCAAGTTGCATAATTCTTTGATTTTGTCCTTTGAGGACACTTTGTATTCAATAGACAGGTGTGAAATAGCCAAACATAAAATAATGAATTTAGAAACTATACAAAGTAATTCACAGAAAAATTGCAGGCTGTTCTCGAAAAAGCATGATTGTCACTGCTGCTGAAGTTCACAAATCATAATGTTGTATTTTACTGAATTGCACTTCCTATCACTTCTTACTTCATATGCATTTGGTTAAAGTCTTCTCTTGCCAATATTGCTGCATAGAATATTTAAATATTATTCTTTTATCTGGGACTGTCTATACTATGATCCTTTGCTTTTCCTGTGTCATGCAAAACTATCGATTCACATGCCGAAATTGATTTTTAACTCTTCAGTAAATCCACAAGTATATCCTTCTTTGGTGAAAACTGTATATTTTCCTTGCTGTTAATACTTTCATTCCCTTACTTTAATGAATGTGCCATCTTTTGGTTTCCCAAGCTTTTATCTTTGTGTAATATAGCATTCCATGCCATTTTAGGATTTGTTTAAATTTTCAATGAAATGTTCTTATATTTTAGCAAAAATCATCTCATCTAGTAACAGTTGTTATTTTGAATTCCTAGCCTACTTTCTCTCATCTATTATTTTACTTGCTAGAATACTTTTAAACGATATTAGCTTTCCACATTGAAGCATGTCAATCTTCAGTTACATCAAAACAGTGTATATTATTGCATTACCTTTAAATGCTTTTTCATTTTCTCATACAAAGATATGTAAGGCATCCAGAGGGGAAAACTGTGACCAAAAACTTCCTTGAAAGTGGGAAATACCAGATAGAGGTGATGGGCAACCTCCATGATGCCTCCCTGCATATGCGGAGTCCATTTGATCCTGAGAACCGAAGACTTAAAGGAGACTATACATCTTAGTATGAGAACTTGTTCTCAAAGAAAATAGCTCAATATTTACCAACAGTGTTAGCTTTTAATAATTAAAAAATACGTGAAATTAATACTAAACCTAAGTTGTAAATCAAAACACCTATTTTTCAATAAAAACTGTATAACTAAGCAAGTGTTTGTTTCTAAGAAAATAAAGACAGGGATGACAATATACCAAAGTCGATTGAATCTTAGATAATCAAATGCATCATGCAATCAGTTTTTGATCCAGGAGAAAGGCTAGACAGACATGCTTCAGTTCAATTAGTTTCAATAAAAATCTAAATTTACAGGAAAAGATAGGCAAGTACAGTGTGATTATCTAAATCCATGTTAGGGATAATTTCTTGCATGATCTCTTAATCAGTAACAAGTGATTTCTATGATGATTCTGCTGAAATACAATTAGTTAAGAACTACTCTCATTTTCTGAGATTCATCCTAGGGTACAAATCACTGTATAATGCAAAGAGGGTTGACTAGAAAACATCTTTTTTTGCATAAAACTGTTGATCTCTGTGACTAAGCAATGACAAAAAGTTTATAATCTTGCATGTGAAACTGCAACTTACATTTCTACTCTTTAATGTGAACTGCTCTTTGTTTGTGAAATTACCATCCTTGTGGCCTTTTTGTAGCTGTTAGATAGAAATGCAAATATTTTAACACATTTTTCACTCTAAATGAGTTTTATTTTGTGCTTAATGAGTACACAGGATTTTTGAACAAATTAAAATAACGAATTTATTAAGAAATGTATGAAACCATTATTTTGGAAATTAGTTGTAAATGTATACAAAGCTTCAAGAAAATTAAATAAGCAAATAAGAATTACAGGTGGTATGGAGGCAAAACTAGGCCCAAGAAATGTGTATAGAATCTAGTAATACTTGTGAAAGTGGAGTCTTAAATATAGAATGGAATAAGGACTGGAATGGCCCCAATCCCATTGATGCCCCACACAAAACACTCCCAAGCTGAGACCTGCATACGCCAATACCAATAACATTATTCTGACACGTCATGATCATGAGATTAATGAGGTGGTTTTTCTTTCCCTTAACCAAACTCTTAACAAAATGTGACACCATCACTAATAATGGCTGCTCCATTGAGGTACATATTCCTTCCAGCTGTCTAAATGAGGCACTGATGCAACATGAATTAAATTTTCCTGAGTCTACCATTTAATTCATCTCTAAGGGTTGATTCTACTAGGAACAAAGCCCCAACCAGTTTAGCACTCAAGGTCATAGAAAAGCACATGTTGAATACTACCAGAATGAAGAGACTTCATCCAGATGAAAACTCCAGGGACAGGAGTAAAACTGTAAACATTAATGAAAGAAGCAACTGGAGAAGCTTTCATCAGTCATCCCTGATAGTGGAAAAATGGCATGAGTGATGTTGAATAATTTGAGTTATCCTGCTTGCCTTTCATTGAATTCTATTATCACTAAAAGTTATGTTCAAAGGGATATTGTGCAGCACTTACATGAACTAGTCCTGTTTGATAGATATCTCACTCAGAAAGGGGAGCAAGGGCATACTACCTTACTTTTCCTCTTGTCATATTCTCATTCCTTTTGGCTAATAGTGGAAGGGTTTACAACCAACTTTCTGACTGATGCTTTTAAGCTCTAAGCTTAGACACAGGCTATTGGATGCTGACATGCTGGACAATTATCAAAAATCCACTCTCTCTCAAATTGTACAGAATTATATAAAGAATGATGTTAACAGGAGATTAATATTGATAATTATGGCGTAACTATAAGTAATTGATAACAGTTCAGTGAATTTTCTCAAGTCATTGTTTTTAATCTATCTTTTGAGTGGGCTCTTAAGAAATTACATTTTTTTCTCTTTCTAATTGACTTATTTTTAATTAAATATGATATTATTTATAGGGAAATATATTTTCTCTGTAAGGACATTTCATCTGCAAGGTGTGGAGTAAGGGGAACCCATAAAACAATAAAAGCAATTGTGAACTTGCCTCAGGAAATCAACCCAGCCTTAGAAACAGGCGCCTCAGAATATTTGTACTACCCCAAACAGAATTTGCAATAAGATTAATGGAGGATTCAGTGTTATAGGAATCAAATTTAAAGAATAATACTCCAAGACCGACAGAGAGGGAAAACTCAACCAATGCTTTATGCACATTATGACAGTAATCATCAAAGAAGATGTGACTAGTTCAAAGAACCCATTTCCCCATACACCACCCAATAGCGAGTAGATATTTCCAAAAAAAAAAAACGTGAAACTATTCTCTGAGATTTAAAATTTAATCTTCGAGGGATCTTATTCACATTTATACATGCATCTTCACAAAATCAGGTAAGAAAAATGTATCACAGCAAAATACTACACTTATTACCATTCCAAAAACAACCAAATCAAGAATTCCGGAAAATTCAAGAAAGGTCCATTATTCTCAAAATGAAGTCTTTTGATTGAAAAATTATACGATCACTCAAACAAAAATGCAGATTTCAACCAGCTATTGGATTAGCATGAATTGTAACATCTGTTATCCGGGTTTCTGTTAGAGGTCGATAGTTTTTAGGATTCACAGTGAGTTTTTCGAGTTCTTCTAGGGCATCGAATCCATCAATTACCCTGAAAGAGTGTACATTTTCGATTAGCCAGGTGTATCAAGTTAGATCATATACATTTAATACTCAACCTACTTTCCAAATATGGTATATTTCAAATCTAGGTGTGGCTGTTCGGCGTACGTGATGAAAAACTGACTAGCATTTGTATTCGGTCCACTGTTAGCCATCGACAATATTCCTCTGCAACTGTGCTGCGTAATCAAGAAATTTCCAATGTTAACAATAGGAAACAGAAAATTCAAAAACATAGCTACATAAGTAAATCACTTTTTCTGAGCGTCCAACACAATTATCTGTATACAAACGCTTTCACATGATACCTTCAGATCGTCTTTGAATTCATCCTCAAATTTTCTTCCCCATATAGAATTTCCACCTTTGCCAGTGTTGGTTGGATCTCCAGTTTGTACTATGAATCCTTTCATATTACGATGGAATAAGCACCCGTTATAATAACCACTAGCGCATAATGCTAAGAAATTCTACAGTATTTGAAAACAGGAGTAATTATATAAGAGGCTACGAAACAAAATGGCACAAGTGTCAAATGCAAACATCATTATAACAAGTATATTCGTACCTCGCAAGTTTTAGGACACGACTCGCAAAAAAGCTCAATTTTTATGTCGCCAACATCCGAATGAAGAGTTACAGCCTAGAGTCAAAGGGATATTGTCAGTATTAATATCACCAGATAAACAAAAATTTGATGGCTGTCATACTACATCTTGGAAATGAATCCCAAAGCAATGTTTATACCTACCATGATAATTGAAGCATAGCAGGCAAGTAAAAAACTTAACAATCAAAGATCAATGCTGACAAACAATCCAAGTTTTACCTTCGTAAAATAACGATGCTTCAATTGAAGTGTAGGCCTCATGGGAGCTTCGTGACGTCATAGTATTGATCGCGGAAGAGTGTCGTTGTTCGCCATCTTGCAGTTTGTGGCTTTAGTCACCGAAGAAAGTTGGATCAAAATCTGTAATCATCCGTCCTAAATTGTTTTCGTAAGGAATTATTTTCCACCTTGTAATTTGTACCCATCTGGGCGGACCAAGGTAATTAGGCAGTTTTGTAGTTAACTAAATAGTTTTCGTTGAAGAATTCTTTGGTAAATTATAGTAAATGTAATCCATGTATTGTGTTTTTAACGGTGATGTGTCTATAATAATTCTTATACCGATGAAAGAAGTATACAGATCGAGTGTTTGTCAGGGACTCGGTTTTCTCCTACTGTCAGTTATTGGTTATAATTCTTGATTTCGTAATGTTTCGAGTTCAAAAACCTTCCTGACAATCATATAACTATGAGAAGTAAAGACGCTGTTTTGTAAGAAAATTTGCCTGTTACTTAGATTTCGCCTAGTATTGATACCTGAGACGATGAAGTATTTTATGCATTCATACTTTAATTCTCTTCTAGTCTCAAAAATACTTAGATATTTGTCATTAAATTGAGCACTTGTCAATTGTCAGTGTCTTTGTATTTCCTGTTTTCTATTTTGTCATGTAACGATATTCGTTTAAACTTAACGATTACCGCCGTAGAAGTGTTGTTTAATTTTTTGTTTTAAATGGGGAAATTTTACCATTTCAGCCAAAAGGTTCGCTCTAAGGGTCCGTTTCATCTAAATGGTTGTCTGTGGTCACTATGTCCACACTATCGGGGCTTGCAACGAAGGGGGAGAAAGGAAAATCAAAATTTCAGTCGCTGGACATCAATAGTTTATACCGAGTAAGTATTTTGACCAAACTACATGTTTTTACTCTTGAGCAAATTGATAGCGCGGAACCGGAATTCGTTCTAGTTATTTACAATTGATGCTACTCATCTTATTTCTGCCACACCCCATATTATATTGGTTTTTTAAATTTTTTATTCAATTTCCACAAACTATGCTTATTGCTGACATCAAGAAATTTGTAAGTATTTAATTGATTCTGTATGTTATGGTCTAATTCCCCCGCGATGAGATTGTTTGTGGAGCAAGTAACAGTTTGTTTGGAGGTTCAATGTCGATTTGAAGTTTTATTATTGATTATATATTGATGTTGTACAAGATCAATTTGTCAAGTTATGGTTTTATATTTTCCATAAAATTTTTAGGTGTTGAATTTTATTTCATTGTGTGGATGCTTTTTTATTTATGAGGGGGTTGAATTTTAACCTATGAGTTCACTTTCATGTAATGATAGGCAAAATAGCAGTACAATTCTATCACTTTCCGTGGTTTATTGCCTTGCGTATAAAGTTGTTTTCCTTGAATTTCAACTAATGTACCATCAATTGGGAAGAAATTCCATTTCAATCGCGACTAAATCATGTGATTATGAATGGCGTATTATTAAGAGATTCCTCTAGGGTTTACAATCGGTAATATCAGTATCCGACCGGGGAAAGAATTCTACTAACAGCATTTTCATGTATCACTGATAGCATTATTTTAGTTTCTAGAGTATTGTGTTTTGGCCCCAAAGCTATTGCAATGGTCAAATCAATAACTTGGAGTGATTTTATTTATAAGTGTGATGAATTTAATAATCAATATTAGAATTACAGTTGATACTTCCCATATTTAATGATTTCATTAATTTGTTATAGATTAGCTTCTCTGAAAAGGTATCACAAAGTTAGAAAGCTTTTAAGTAGAGCTGTACAGTATAACATGCTACTTTGACATGGAAATGTTTTTCTCCAAATGTGTTTATAATAATTTTTGTAACATGTATTGTCTTAGTACATTCTGTTAATGCTTATTTCTTGGTATAGAGAAGGGTGCCATTTGAGCAATCCTCAAACATGTTCATAATTATGTCCAGAGCTTGGCAATATCAATGGAACTCTGCATATGCTGTAATTGTGAATGATAACATTCCAATTCTTTACTACAAAAATCAAAATTTTGTACTAAGACTCACCCTTATACTACTGAGTTATTTTGAAAAAAAAAGAGAATCACTTATTGAATTTAAGGAGTATTCTAAAGGATTAAAACTGGTTTAGGTTTCTGAGATCTGCCTTTGATATTGATGAACATTTGTCGGTGGTTTGTGCTTTGGACTAAATATTATTAGTCTACTTTAGGTACCTCTTCACTTAGGGTTAAGCAAATTTGAAAAAAGTAGACAGGGACTTTCCCTGGGTTTCCACATTGTTCCATGGGTTGCTTAGTTAGCAATTCCTGGTCCCATTGACAATACAGAAGCAACATTGGTTTTAATTCTTTTTTGGATCTCTTTGAACTGATTGAAGCAGTAATGTGATAACAATCTATAAAGCTGAGCAAATCTAGTCTGCCTAAGCAAATATTCCAAGGAAAATCTAATAGAAATAAAAAAATTGATAGTATCTCCCATTACTTGGTGATATCTCATGACAGATAAATGAAAGTCAGTATTATTCAATAATCTCAATATGTGTGATATCACAAGCAGAAGAAAAATAACTTGGGTTTCAATGCGTAGCACCATCATCAGGTGGACGACATTGTGCACCTGCTGGTGAAGCTATTCATCGATACCTAGGCAATGTTTCTTTGGAAACTGTGATGTGGTATGTATTAAAAATTGTTAGTTTTACTAATTTTTGAAAATATCTTTAGCTCCTCAAATTACCATGGCTCTGCTGGTTAGGATGGGCTACGGGTGTCATGGGTAGCATAATGATCATGTATTATATTATCATTTTTATCTACTTTCTGATGTACACTCTTATCTACTTACCTTCTTTATACAACTGGTGTTTTTTGAGAATTAACATTGTGCCTTCATCAACATCGTGTAAATATTATATGGGAATTAGTTAATATCAAAAATCTGCTCACTATATGGAACATACAAGAAACTCTGCTCCTCTGTAATATGTTTTTGTTTTGTGTATCAAAAACTTTCTGCCCATTAAAATGATGTGTACTGCTGTATTGGTGATACAAAGTAATCTGTTAAATTTTACCTCCATAACTTCATCTTTGAGTTTACAGAAATAAATATGTTTTGATTGTTTGTGTAAGTGCTTTTGCAGAAATATGAGAAGACTTGATACTAGAATATATAAATATTTAATATCCTGGAAAATTTTATTATCTGCTCTTGGTTTCAGTTATAAATTACAACGCTGATGACTGTGTGTCATATAAGGTAATTGCAACACATAACTTGAAAAAATTGTAGTATTTTCATTTATAAACTCAATGATGCTTTTAAGTAACTTAAAAGTAACACAATAGAAATACAGAACTAAATGACAAAAATGTTGTATGAAAGACAGATGGTTACATGCTGGTATACAGTCTTAGTTTACAGAGGATGAAAACTCTTACGCAGAAATTTCACTTAGATTCCAAAGAGGAGCTTATAGTATTCAAGGCATAAAATACAACTTTGACATCAACCAATTGTTTTAGGTCACATTATAAATTCTGTTTACATGCTAGTGTAAATCAGTGTGCTAGGATATACCACCAATTAATAAGAGAGGAAAAGCAAAATCAGTTATTGCTAAAACAATAAATTGGAATGAATTTTCTTGGACAAATGAATTGTCATTGATATCGATGAAAACCTATTTTTCCCAAATCAGCGTTGAGAATGTAGAATGGAATGTTTTACATTTGAGTGGTAGTGTGATGTGGTAGTGGTACATTTGAGTGGTAGTGTGATCTGGGAAAATGTGATGCTTGACACAAATTACCATTAGAATTAATCATTCCCATAGAAGTAATATTTGTGTCCATGACAGAGTAAGAGGATGTTAATTTAGTTAAATAATGAATATCAAAGGGAATGAAGTGGTCCAAATGTAGACTCCTGGTAGTATCATATCTGGTAAAATAAAAGGAGAAAAAAGAGGGGAACGTGTTAATATCTTAGTCTAAGTGACCATTCTGGAAGCAATCATTACAATCTGTAAACCCATAAAATCTGTTCTACCCTGATAATACAAAAAAATTACAAATGAAGTCAATATTTAAATACACAAGGAAAAGAGTTTAGGTGACTTGGCACAGTAAGGCGTGCATCTAGGAAATAAATTTCATGTCCATTTCTCCTTGGGAATATTTTAATACCTAAAACATTTCTTTGTACTAAAGTAATTTTTCTGCAAATTTCCTCAATTTATCCTGGTGCAATTTATTTTAGTTAGTTTAAATACGTTTTGAACAAGTCAATGGGGTCTACTAGCTAATGAAAAAGTTTTATACATAAAATAATTATGAAATAATGGTGTATTTAGGTAATTTGTCGCTGAAATTTCTCCCTAATCAAGTATAATAAACTTAGTGAGAAAGTTTGTTCTAGACCATTTCTCCATAGTATGATAGTAATGTTGGTTTCGCATAGTAGACTTCCTAAAAACCAGCAAAAATAGTCATGAGTGCATAATCATTTGCATTGAACCCAGTTTTTGCCAGTTGTGTCAAATTGAAGGAATTAACTCAGTTAGCTTTTGAAAGTATTGAAATTAATGGGTTGCATTGACAAAGCTGAGCTACCACTGCATTGTGACATGGTGTCCATGAACAGGTTCTTTCAAGTATGCAATTTTTTTGAGGTGTTTATTTCATGTCATGTTTGTGCATACACTAAGAATAGAACTCATCTAAGATCAGTGGCACCAATTAACCTTATTTAAATTATATGATTTGAGGGAATGTAAAAAATTGATGGTCTTTCAGGACATTTCTGCATGCTTTCCCTTTCTCTACTCTACGAAGCACTCCATGAAAAAGAATTGAATGTTAAGTAATTTCATTTCTAACCCAGATGAGCAAAACTATCTTTTACATAACTCAGAGTAACTGATTTTTATATTAAAAACTATTTTTATTATCAAATACTATCCCTTTATGAAGATGACTAATTTTTGATTTTAGAGATAAGTTTTGTCTCACTTTCTGAATATTCTCTATTTTGCAATATTTATTTTTAAAGTATTATCCTTGTTCAATTTTAATTTATTCCTTATTTGTTTAATACATTATTTGGTTAATACATTATTTATTTAAAAAATTTTAAAGATTGAGGTCTATGCTCCATTTTAAATTATTTAGGTTTGTACTCAATTTGTTCACACAAAGCAACAACATTTTGTGAACAAAATTTGTTCACAAAATGGTGTGTGTCATACAAGAAACTGAACTTTAAGCTGTTGGCTTGGTTGCCTTTTCTCACAGAAGCACTTTCAGTTTGTATAGGAAATATACATATGCTGAAATGCTAGGAAGGTTTTAAGAAAGATCTGTGATGAGTGAATAAAATTTATTATTTGAATACTTGACAACATGTGAAAATAGTAAAGACCTCAAAATGCATACCAATTTGATGAATATTTAGGAGGTTTATCAATGAATCTGAGAGCCTAATATTTATCATTCCATTTCATGTGAGAGGAGGAAAGCATGTTAAGCTTTGTCCATCAACATTATTTTAAGACCCCAAAGTTTAATATGGCAGTTAATCAAAGAAATCCTTTGTTTGAATCCTAGGGTGAGTCTTTGGAACCTGCACAAAAAACAATCCTGCGTAAACATGGAATGCAAAGCCTTGGTCGTGTGCCAACTGCCCGCCGAGCTCCAATCAACTTGCCCAGCCTGAAGGCAGAAACATCTGGTGCAGATCCACCTGTCAGTCTTGTACCCTCAGGAGGAACAGGATGGGGTTCAAAGCCATCTGGAGAGGGAGGAAATGCAACTGCAAGCCCTGCTGTGAATCAAGGATCTGCGGCTGTGGCCGCCCTGCTGCCCCCTGCTGCAGTAACCTTGCAGCCTCCAAACACCACGCAACCCCCTTCACAGGCTTCTCTACCCCAGTCCAGGCAGCCCCCTATCTCTGGCCCCGTGGGAACCACCGTTGCTCCAGTAATTATAATGAATCAATACGTCTGTACTTTTATGTAGCACTCTCTCAGGAGTATAGTTTATCTGTTTTAGCTGACATTTCTGCTGTTAAACCTAGTTATTTCAAAATTCACAGAAGAAATTGCAATACCAATTTATCTGTGTTAGAATTATGGGATCAGTTGTTTTAGTGCCCAGTAAGTCTCAAGTAAGATTTGACATACTATCCTTCCATTGTTTTCCAAAACACATTGATGTGAAAGTTATTTCTTGAATATATTTATCCTATATTTAGA
The DNA here is from genome assembly GCA_000376725.2 of Ladona fulva. NCBI lineage: Eukaryota > Metazoa > Arthropoda > Insecta > Odonata > Libellulidae > Ladona > Ladona fulva. The sequence goes on along the minus strand of KZ308426.1, from coordinate 1,087,104 downwards.
AAAAAACCTCATTTGAATGCTTTTGAAGTAAGATCTTTAAATTATCTATATAGGAATCATTTCCTTATTAGGAGATGTGCACAGCATATTTTTGTCTTAGTGCATGATAAAGCTGGAAATAAATATCTTGAAAACCTTAAAAACTACTTTGGATAGGTATGTTAATCAAAATAAAAACATGGAATATTAATTAAGCTCACAAAATTTCCCAAAATGTACAAAATGTATCCCATATTAATGTGAGTAACCTAACCAATTAGCTCTTTCGTTTATGAGGGGTGTTTGAAGAGCACCTGTACTTTTTAACACCTCTGATTGTATAAGAATGGCTTTTTCTGGGAACTTATGATGTACATTTTACTTGCATTTTGTTTGAGCAGTGAAGTAAAATAACTAAATTATTAATCTTCTTAATTGTTAAAATGGGACAATATTTTGAATTATCCTATAATAGATTAATGAGGTTTTACTCTGTGTCTTTTTAGAAAGTCCTGTGTTATTATCTTGTAAAATGGATTACAGTTTTAGTCTTTGACCTTTGGTATTTGACTTCTAATCCATTTTACTTATAAGGAATCTGAGGGAACCTAAGTTTGGATTTATTTGAGGAGGTTCTTCGTAAAGAGGTTTTTCTATACGACATCACATTTTAACTTATGCTTAATTTTCCAGTTTTTGCTGATAATTACACTAAAATATATTCTTTCATACTGTTAATGACATTTGTGTAAGAAACTACAGACATTCGATATGTTTTAGAAAATAATCAATGCTTATTGAATTGTGTATGAACAGGAATTATTGAATGAGTTAATGTTAATTTTTGGCTAAAAATATCCTGTAAGCATATATTTAATTTCATATAAATGAATGAATAATAGTGCCACACTTTCAAAGATTTGAGATTAAGATTTTTTGATTATTTATTCATGTTACCTGGCGTCCAAGATTCAATTTTCCACTTGTATTATAATAATTATATTTGTGTATGTCTGTACATATTTTTATATCTAATGTCAGTAACTTCTGTAAGACATACTTAGTAGCACCAATGCTTAAAATATTCAAGAGGTTATTCAGGAAGCAGGTTTCTGAATTGACGACAACAATCATGGTCTCTTTAGTAATTACAAAGAGGAATAAGAAATCATGTATTTAAAAACCAAATGTCTGTTCGTCCCCCTTTATATCTCAGAAACGGCTCGACTTAGAGATCTGAAACAAAGTCCATTGTGTTTCTAAAATGCTGAAACCTCTAGGAAAACTATTCTAATGTCTGTAAAGGCTAAGTTACCTTCCTTTCCTTTATCCTAGAAACAATGGTTCTACGAAATTGAGACAAGTGTCACAAGAAAGGAAAATGACCATAGAATCTTATTTTAGTTTTGAAACATTCATATAAATTTGAAATTGCAAGAACTTTGATAAAATACACTGAAAATTCATAAAATTTTCGGAAATAAACAACCAATCTCTCTGATGACCAAAGCAATTGTTGAACATTGATTTCATGAGTTCTCATATAAATACACGAGGATAATCAGTTAGTATACTTTTCCATGAGAAATGTACATAAAAGAGATTTTTGTTACCTGCAGAGGTTGTTTCTTTTACAAAATTAAATTAGAAACAATAGTCCTAAGAAGAGTTTACTAGTGTCCAATAAATTTTGAAATGAATGAATTATGAATGGTATTTTTGATAGTAAAATAGAAAAGCAATACAAGAATAGGAATGATTTTTAGTTTTTTCCCAATTTAATAAACAAAGTGAAATGGGATGATTCAATTTATGAATTTTTTTAAATGAAAGATTTAAGTCTTGAAGTTTGGAAAATGAAAAATCAAATTTCTTAGGCTGTGATGGGACACGGTGCACTACAGAAGAACCATCTAAGATGCCACCACTCCTACGCACATGCAGGATATCTGCATGGGTGCATTCTCACCATCCTAGTAGACTTCCTAAAGGCCAGAATGCTGCATAGGAGTGGTGCCATCTTAGATGGATCCTCCACTGCACACCATGTTCCATCTTAGCCTAAGAAATTGAAGGAGAGATTTGTCGTGGTAGCTTAGAGGTCAGAGCATCAGCCCCGAAATTCATCTGAAACTGTCTCATTGACAAATTTCTGCTTCACTGTGCCTTGTGCTCACATAACCTCATATGCTTCGAGGAACCAGCAATTAGCGAATTGGGCTCCTGGATAGCCAAGCAGTTCTGGGTTCAAATCCTGGTGGGAGCCTAGGTGCGAAATGACCTAAGCAGTCGAAGCACTTTTAACCAAAATACTACAAAAATTAGCAAGTTGATGCTTATCCCTTGTTCCCAACTCAGCCCTTTAGTAAGTGCATGTTATGAACCTCACTGAAATTGTTGCTCTTATCTTAAAATTCACATTGTGGTTGTTAATTATCCTGTTTGTTATTTTCTCGGAATGCTTTGCTATTAGTTCAATCATGATTTCTTTCACAGCTTATTAACATTAGTATAAATTCCTCACGGGTTGTCAGCCAGGTTAAATTGGTGATTACCAACGATGTTTTGGCCGCAAACTCAGCAGCCTGAAGATGGCTGCTGAGTTCACAGCCGAAACGTCGGTGGTAATCACCAATTTAACCTGGCTGACAACCCGTGATGATTTATAAAGCATATTTGCCGGGAAAGAACCAAGCCTATCAATATAAGTTTATAGAATCACTGTACTTTTGTATATGGGTATTTATGCAGCTGATATTCTGATTGGAAGGAATTTGATGCTTATTTTTTTCTTATATATTGGCAAAATTTTAATGCAACTGAATTAAAGTCTTCCTTTCGTTAGCTTTAAGAATTTCAATGCCCTTTTAGTCCTTATACAATGGCCAATTTTTTGTTAATTGAGAATAATTACTTTATAACACTGGGTGATCATTTTTTTCTATATTCTTCACAGCAATTTTTTTTCTTGAGTTGTGAAAATATCTCGTTCCAGTAAATGTGCTGTATCTTCTTCTTTGAACCCAAAATAGTAGTGATCTTAATGTACCAGGAGTACTCATGAATATTCAGAAATCATATGTATATGCGCACAATTTATAATGCAAGTTATTTTGTAAGTTATATTTTTGCATTGCTTGGGAAAGTTATGAAATAGTAAGTATAGATTAAATTTTAAGGAGGAGTTGATAATTTACCATATCTGATGATGCTAGTTAGCAGTATCCGTTGGTACTTGTACAATTTAACTGTTGATTTTGGCAGGAATTCCCAAAGCTCTCTGGAGGATCGGAGGTGGACAGTTCATTGACAAATGCAACGTCTGGAGGGAGCAGTGTTGGTGGAGTGTCACAATTAAGCAATGCAAAAGGAGGCTCAACATCTGGTGTAGATGTGCAATATGGTCCTGGGCCGAGTCTCAGACCTCAAAGTAAGTTGAGAAACTTCACATTGTTTTTGATGTATTGCTTCAACTAATAATGTTTCTTAACAGGTTAAAGCTTGACAAATAGGCTTGGTCCCAAAAATTGACATATAATCTTATCCAAAATCACCCTTACAATACAAAATACTAATCAATACATATAACTATTTTTCAATCACTACTACAAAATTCAATTTCATAAATTTGGAGTTGGCCTATGTGGTGGTGGTCTTTTTAGTAGAGATGTACCGAAGTTCGGCTTTGGCCTCAGACTCTGCCTTTAAGTGGCTGAATAAATACTTATTTTAACAGCACTACGGTCAAGTGCTGTATTAATCCTGTTTGTTCAGTTAGAATCATCTTCGTCAATAGCTAGGGCTTTAACTGTCACATTTGTCCACACATAGCCACAGTTTACTTTAGAATGATTGCCTTTCAATTTCAAAAAAAAAATTATTAACATGAATGGCTGAAAACAACCAGAACCAACTCTGTCCTAGTGATTACTCAGATGTATCGCTATTTGATTTCTTGGCTTCACACTTCTGTTTAACAAGAACCATGACATCCACTTCCTAAAAAAGCTCCATACCAATGAATTTTACGAAAAACTCATGTCGGTAATCTGATCTCATCATGCAGAGTGAATCCAACCCAAGGGAATTTGGCATTGCCATAAGAGAACGGTACCGCTGAAAGATCTAGCCAAGTAATGCTCCTGGTCCTGAAGACATACCAGCTCGGGTATTCAAGGAAGTAGTATTTGTAATGTGAAAGTAATATTTGAAAAGTCTATGAGCGAAGGAAAAGTTCCGAATGATTAGAAAATTGCGAATGTTACTCCAATATTTAAAAGCAGCTTAAAGGAGGATCCATTGAATTATAGGCCTATATGATCAACATCATTGAGGAAATAGGAAGCTCAGAAGATAGATTAACCCTATCATGTGATTTAGATAAAATTATGAAATGATGCGATGATTGGCAATTAGAGCTCAATATAGATAAATGTTCAGTAATCAACTTCTTCCAAAGGAAAAATAATGCCAATGATTATTAGTACAGGCTCCGAGGGAAAACTTGATCAACTGTAGAAACGGTGAAATACCATGGAGTAACCCTCACCAATAACTTAACCTGAGGTACCCACATCCATAATATATGTGGTCGAGCACTTGAAACTTGGAATCGTGAAGAGAATTGTCGGTAGGAGCAAAGGGAAAGAAAAAGTCAGTGATCAATGTTAAGTTGCGCTGGTCAGGCCTCACCTGGAATATGCGTGTAGTGTATAGGACCCTGCAGAAAAATTTTGTAATCGGGAATTAGAAAAAGTACAGCAAAAAGCGATACGTTTTATAAAGGATTGTTACGACAAGTCAGTGAGTGTTATGCAAATGCTTCAGGATGCAGGATGGGAATCTTTGGAAGATAGAATGGTTAAACAAAGGATAAATCTACTTAATAAATTTAGAGAAAGCACGTTCGTAGATGATGTAGCTGACATAATACGCCCCCCATGTTATATAGGCCGTTCTGATACTGTGAGGAAAATCAGAGAAATAATGCTAGAACAAGTAATTTCAAAAATTAATTTTTTCGGCAAATGATACGTGAAAGCAATCTATTAGCAAAGTAGAGTCATGGTACTTGCACCCCCTGCCACACGCTGAAAGGAGGCTTGCAGGATACTTATGTAGATGTAAATTTGCTGCTTCAAAATTTCAAGAGGAGGAAAATACCAAAATCCATAACAACATCAATGATTAGCCATCTTAGATCCAGACATGATAAAGAGTATAAGAAATATGAAGAAAAGGGGAAAATTTGAAAATAATGAAACACTTAAAACAGATTGTTCTCTCAACAGTCAAACTTCAAAACAGTAGACTTTAACATAATACTTCAATAAGGCAATTCCTTATAGTTCTGATTCTGTTGAGACTAAAAAATTAAACAATGCTTGCTGAAATGCTAGCATAGATTGCCAACCATTTTCAATTGTTGAGGATGAAGGATTTTTGAGATTTGCTCAAGCTATGGATCCCAGTTACATAGTTCCTTCTCGAAATATTTTACAGAAAAAATTGTTCCTGAAGTACATTCTGCTGTTCTTAAGAAGATCAATGAAAAAATTAAATGTGCTACATATCTATCCTGCACAACAGACATCTGGACTTGTAGAAAAAACCAGAAATCTTTATTAAGTCTCACAGCACAATGGATTGATAATGAATTCAAACAAGTTTTTGCTTTGCCGAAAAATTTCTGGGTCTTCACAGCTAGCAATATAATGAATCTAACTGAAGATATATTGAAAGAATGGAAAATCAATAAAGGAAAGTGTCATATAATTGTCACTGACAATGGAGAAAATATGGTGAAGGCTATGGGTGATCTAAGAATTACAAGCACAAGATGTTTTGTTCACACCCTTCAATTATGTGCTCACCAAGCAATTTTAGCTCATCGCAGCATAATAGAGTTACTTGCTCTATGCAGAAAGATTGTGGACACTTCCATCATTCCTCATCATCCAAAGAGAAACTACAGGGAATACAAGAGATTTTGAAACTGCCATGTCATGCACATACACAAGATGTTCAAACAAGATGGAATAGCAGTTATTACATGTTAAAAAGGCTGCTGGAACAAAAGAAAGCAGTAATACTGTTTTTTGCTAATAGCAATATCAACTTAACAGAACCTACAGATGACCAATGGATGCTCGCAGAGAAAGCAGCTTGTTTACTGGAACCTGCTAAAGAAATCACAAAACTTGTGTCATGAGAATGCATGTATTTCTTTAACGATACCTGCAATTAAGGTCCTAATGTCATTCTATTCCAGAGAAGGTTCTGAAGTTGGTCTGCATGCAATGAAAGCTGTCATGAAAATGGAAATTCAGGAACTGTTTTCTGACATTGCTCCATTGCTACATTTCTAATTCCTAGGTTTAAAGATAAATTTTTTACAAATGGTGATACTGTGCTTCAAGTTCATGCCAAGATTGTAGAGCTAAATGAGGAGATCACAGTTATGAATGAGGACTACACAGTTAAATCTGTTTCTGGAAATAAGCAGATAACTCCAAGTAATACACAAGGCTTCAAAATATGGGATTGCTTCAATGAAATGGCATCCTCTTTGTTACTTACCAAATCTTCACCTTCAAAAGTTGAAGAGGAAATAACTGTTAATGTAAATCAACCACTATCAGAGAGAAAAGACTGCCCTATAACTTGGTGGAAACATCACCACCAGCAGTATCCTACTCAAGCAGAAATATCGAAGAAGTATCTATCCCCTCCACCAACTTCTGTTGAAAGTGAGCGTATCTTTAGTGTTGCGAATCGGCAGTACAGTGACCGCGGGAATAATCTGGAAGCAGAGAAACTATTGTTCCTCCACTATAATCTACAACTTCTGAAGTTTGATTTAAATGTTTTTAATGGTACTATTCCAACAATTATTGAATATATCGTTTTCATAAATATTTATGATTTTTATTGTAACCTATAAATTATTTCAATGAAGATAATATTCGGCCTAGGCTTTGGCCAAATGCAGATTTGCAAAATTTGGCTATTCAGTATTCAGCCAAAATGTGTATTTGGTGCATCACTAATTTTTCCCATCCCATCCAGTTTCTTCTTCAAACCAGATGTTTTATTGTGCTCAATGGGTTTTACCCACTCTCATGCAAAGTCTTGAAGACATTTACTCTTGTGTTTGCCCCATAGTCCCTCATGAGGCAATTTCTTACAAAGTACTAGGTTATACCTATAGTACCTGCTATGACCATATTTCTGCAACTGCTGCTTATTTGGAAAGGAACTCATTCACCATTCAATGTTTCAATGTTAATTCACATATCTAATTTCATCTGAAGTTAGCTATCACTTTAGCTTTATTCCCTTCGTGATTATAACTTTATCTTATCGATAATGGAACACAATCAGGGCATGAAACAGAATCTTGTGCATCCAATTTCTCCTCCACTTATTGTAATTGGAACTATCGTTGAACATGATAATGGCAACGATAGTTCCAATTATGGTAAGTGGAAGAGGAATTGGATGCAGAGGATTCTGGTTCAAAATCAAGTTATTCTGGGGACACTAACTCTGATTCCGGTGATGAAGCTTTGCTAGTTGGAGTTTAAATGGTTTTCTTTTATATGGGCAAAGGAAAAATTGAGAATAAAGGGATCAAAAACCTTTCCATGAGATCTCAAGTGGTCAGGATGTTGATGGAGCTACTAATAAATAGGGGGTTTGGTTGACAGTGAATAATTTTAAGATACATTTGGATTTATGCAAAAGGAGAGAAAAAGAATACCCCCTACAATCAAAACAACAAAAATTGAAGAAAGGTGTTGAAAGTTTCTGCTCATCAATAGGGAATATTGTTCCTCAGGTTGAAATATAAGAGAGAGGTGACACTGCTGCTTTCCATTCACAAAGTTGAAATGATACATGTAGAGAAAAGAGGAGAAACAAATTAAAGCATAAGATTGTGGCTGATGATAATTTATATTGGAGGGAGTTGATAGTGTAGATCAATATTAGGTGAACTATCCAATCCCAAAATAGAGAAGGAAAATATAATTATATCAAATTTAGCTATTTGGAAGTTATTTTTTCTATCAAAAAAGGAAGGGAGAAAGGTGAATCTTGAATAAAGTAAGAATTGATAGAGAACAGTATTGAAGCAAAACTATCGCAGGATTGCTTCTCTGACAGTTGTTTGACTACCCGTAACTCCACACACTTCACCATCCAACGAAAAGACATCTTGAAGCAATCCCATCCAGCGACAGAAAATCAGGAATTGAAAATTAATATTTCTTGTATATGTCTCTCCTGAATTGAAATTTTGAATAATAGGGAAAGTTAAATGGAAGTGGGATGAATTAGGTAGTAAAACTTAGCAATAACATATGTTGAAATAATGAAATTCACTAAATATCGAAAATTAATTTGGTCCTGCTGCTTTATGTAATGTAATTTTATGGTCAATAATGAAACATGATTTTTATCCTCTTCATGCAAAATGTGATGTCAAATTTTGAAACTAACCTGTTTTGATACATCCTGTCTTAAATTATTATAAAGAAATCTTGAAAGTTGGCGTACACATTGCCAATTTGCTTAGAAGAGATGTTTCTTTTTCCCAGATGTCCAGCAAATTCAGAGCTAGCAGGATCTCATAGGCTGGAGTATTGCCTATGAACTTAGCAGAATCATCATTACCCCTCAAGCCAGTATTTAATATTTTGGGATTTAGCTCCTATGGCAGTATTTAAATTTGTCCAAAATATATAGCATATATAAAAGATACTTACTGCTAGTTATGATGGATCAACAAAGATGACAGCATGATACACACATTCTCAACATATGACAGCAAGAAGTGTAAAAAAAACGAGAGATGGCAAGGGAAAAGAGACTTACTACAGATGTGGCGACTGGACTGGGCTGGATGTACGCCGTATGTAAAACCGCCTTTGGAAAAGATAATAGGGTCCCTACAAGTGTACATCAAACCGGCTAGAGGGGTTAAATGTTATAGTTTGAGAATCATAGTAGAAATATTATGAGAAAGTACCTGCATTACAAAGTGAACGTAGACTCATAAAGAAAAGCAAGATTAAAGATTTTTTATGAAACCTCTCATAGTGATTACATTCTGGCTTACATTACCAAAATCTGTGAATTTATGGGCAATTAATCTGTATTGAGAATCAACATACATATAAGAAACTAAATGTTTAATGCCATTGCAGAATGAAGTTCTAAAGGAAAAATGTTGAAGCAAAATGAGAAGAACATACATTTGATTACTTTTTGGAGTGGCATAGTGATGATCACTAAATAGTAAACATTTCGCACTTAAGTTGAACATTTCTGAAGACTTCAAATTCTCCACAGGATGGTTTAATAATTGAAAACTCACCACATTATAGTGAATTTGAGACTTTGTTGGGAAGAGGACAAAGTTAGTGAAGTTGCAGTATATGAATGGCATGTTTTAAATGATCCCTAATTTTGTCTATACAGTGGCTGAGTCTTCTTCGATGCCTAATCATACTGAAGTGGCAGCATTCGATAGTGATTAAGGTGGTGATATAAAAAATAGTCTGACACAAATGGGCTGATATCATGAAAACAATTTCAGCACTACAAAATTTTAGTTACCATTTACTGATCTGCCAGATTAGAATGGGAAAACAATATGCATATCCAGAGTGTAATCATACTTTCTTTCAGTTATATAGAAATACTCTAGAATATAAAGACTACTTATAATAAAAAAAAATTTGAGATTGAGAAGAAATTGTTTTTTTTTCCACAAATAAATAGTTCACACTACTGGTTTTGACATGAACATGTGAAACTGGTCATGTGAATTAGTTACTTGTAGAATAAAAACTAAGTTGTTTTCTCAATTTTGTGTTTAAAATGAATATCTACGAAGTGATGACCAAATTATTGATATTGACGGCTTACATTAATATGAAGATAGATTCATGAAAATGTCATTAGCCATGGGCTTGATCCAGGGATCTCTTGTAATAAAAAGTAGTAACAAAGTCTGATGAAGCTTCAGTATTTAAAGTGTAGGACTAGAATTATTAAATGAAGTAAGGTTTCTTTTAGCTGTTTCATGAGAAATAACATTTAATTTGCATTGCACTTTTCAAAATTGTCACTTATACATGAAGTCTTGCAATAGAAAATGAGAATTTTGTAAAGCATTAGGGAAAGGTGAATGATTAAGCACAGAAGAGCCATGCAGCTGAAACCCTAGGAATAACATGTATGAAACATAGCGACATGACTAGGACTCAAACCAAAAAAGGAAAGTTACCCTGGCTCCTTAAAATTTTCATTTTTGTGCATGAATTTTGATTAATATTTATTATATCAGTCTTTCTCAATCAGCACTCTTTAGGTTTTGCTAAGTAGTCCGTGAAAAATAATTATAGAAAAACTAGTTTAAAGGTCATCATTTTTGGACATGGTTTATTAAACTACTTTTATGTAATCCTGCAGTACAGGAAAGTATGATGTAAAGATTTTTAATATGTGATTGCAGGCATGGTTGGCGATGGTTTAGGTGCAAGAGGAGCTGCATTGGGAGCAGGGGGCCCTTCCACCCCCCTCGGCCAGACCCAGGTGGTGGCAGGTGGCAGTGGTGGAGTTCCTCAAACAGGAACTTCACCAGTGGGGCCCTCCGGTGGGGTTGGCGCCGCCGCAGGAGGTGGAGGAAGCAATGCTGCTACAACCCCTTTTTCTGGAATCATGCCTCGCTTTGTAAGGGGACTCTTATTGTTTTTGATATGTCACACATTTTTGTAAAAACACTTGAAGATGGTGAATCTATGTCCGTCCACCATATCTTTTCTATGCGGTAACTTGAACTTGATTACAGGATTGGAGCTGAGTATGAGGATGATGAGTAATTAATGCCAGTATTAAATTCAGGGTGAGGGTTGATGTTAATGATCTAGCAAGCTTTGTTAATTTCTTTATTTATTAGAATAACATTTTTACCACTAAGTTGGCATTCCATTTTATCAAAATCCTTCAAAACTCACATTAGGAATTAATGAATCAATATTGCAATAACTCCTAAAATCATCAACAATGTGATACTACATATTCATTATTGGTCAGTATCACATTTTTGATGGTTTTCGGAGTTACTGCAATATTATTTAACCTAACCATCAGTGGCCAATTCCATTCTATTCTCAAATTAGGGATAATTACAGTGTGTCTTAAATAGAGTATTTTTTAATTAATTCCTTCTATAACTCAATATCTTTTCAGTCAGTGTTTAGTCAGAAACCTGTAAAAATCAGGATCAGTTTACCATTCTTGAAAAAGGCATTTCATTAATCTGTAATTATGAATTGTCTCTAATGAAAAGTTTCCCTAATGAGTGATTTTCATTCAAGCATACAATAAATTACTTAAGTTCTCTAAAGATAAATTAAAGATTTAACTAAATATATAAATCTATATGGATGTAGTTATGATTTTTACAAAATTTTAAGCTGTTACTAAGATTTGGGGAAATCTCCCTCCTTTTGTAAATAGCTAATGAGGGAAATTAAAAAATTGCAGAGCATTTTGAGCTACATGAAACTTAATGAAAGTATTTGATTACCTGAAGATGTACCGAGGAGGATTCCCAGCCCCTGGTGGCTTCCCACCCAATTTCCAACCTCCCGTTCATGGAGGCACTCAAAGGCCTCAACGCTTCGGTTACCCATCGTGTGCAAGCGGACCTGGAGCTACAGAGGGAGAAGGAGGGCCCACGAATCGTTTTGGGCCGGGTGCTGGTGGCCGCCCCCCAGGTCCTCCAAATGTAGGACAAGGGGGACCACAGACTGCAGAGGAAGAGGTCTTTCAAAGGCCTATCATAAAAGAGGAGGACTTAAACAAAATGGATGATATTGTCAGAGGAAATGGATGGGCAACACAGGATGACATTGATTATAAGTGAGTATTTGTTCATGTTCTTACCACAGGTGTGGTTACTACAATCCTTGGTGATACAAAAGAAAATTTATATGCATAATTACCTTAAGAAATACATATAGTAACTTATTCAATTATGTATATTATTATATTGCACATCTGTATAAGACTGCTTGTTATTTCCCCTTATATTACCAACTCGTACATAAATAACCTCACATTGCTTTCTTTGTTGTTGCACAGGTCATTGATGTACAGTATTACCCTGTATTTATGTTCCTGTCTTTTACAACACTGTTTGCCCCCTCAGATTTCCAATGTGGGTCATTTCATGCCAAACTGAACAAAAAAACATCACATTTTCGGATCTTCTGTAAACTTAGTCATGATTTTCATTGTGACCATAGAAGCATTTTTGCCATTTCCTAGACCAATATTCTGAAAAGTTATGAAATGGCGGCTTGTCAAAGTTTGCAAAAAAGTGCAGAAATAGTTGTTTGTGCTCTCGGTCAAACTCCCGTTCCTCAAAGAGTTCAAAACTTACAGAGCATAGCATACACTCATTTTAAAGATCTAGAATAGATCTTTTATTTGATATGAAATTCAATTCCATTTATAGGTGACAATGTTTACTTTTAGGCAAATAAACTTTTTAAATTAATTTTAAACTAAAAAAAGCCACCTCTTTTGCTCTGGAAAAAATATTACCAGAATGAACAATAAACGTTCTTTGAAAGTTGAAAAATGGAATGTTATATTAAAAAAATATGATTTACCTCGGTCTCAAGGCGCAGCGCCGCTTAATCGATTCTTAATAGGCGCTTCAACACCGGCACTCTGTACCTTGTATCCGTCGATGGGTCAACCTTTTTAGAAGTAATATCTCAATAATGAAAGCACATACTGTGTTAAGACTCCAAAGTGAATCTCTCAGGAAAATTTTTCCCTATGAGTATAATTTTCTAAGGGTGTTGGTGTAAACATCTACAGCTTATCTTATCCAACTTGAAGTTAATGAAATGAAAAGTTTACACTTATGAAATTTTATGCTGGCCACCTTTTACACCACGCAACGTTGTGTTGTGTTTTCAATTTCAGCAGAAAACTGAAAACATGCTTTGGAAATCTATTGAAACATCCTCAACCCTTTCCAACTCTGTGTCGGGACTGTTTCAAAATAGTCCCAACATTTCAAGTCAAAACATTTGAGAACTTCTTATAAATTGTTTCAATACAAAGTTCATCTGTGTGGACTAGGCTTTATATTTTGCAATTTGCTGCATTCTTTCATGTCATGAATCTCTGATTTGTTGAGAAGCTACCTACTTTCTTATTGTTTTATTTTTGGTATTTACTTTTCGAGTTAGCATTGGAAAAATAGAAGGAAAGAAAAGAATTCACTATAAAAGAAAAAAGTTTCTTTGGTCTGTAGAACACATGTTGCACATGCACATGAGTTGCTGCTCTCTGTGTCCATGCAGAATTCAATGGTCTAAAATAGAGCAAGCATTTCATCCAGTACTTCAGAATGTGGGCCAAACTCCAAGAAACAGAAAAATCACAGCGTATTTAAAATAATAGGAATCATAAGAAATATTAAAAAGCTGTTTCAAAACAAGAAGGGCAGCAGGCATTCCAATTGATTGTAAGTTCTTAAGGTGGCCAGCATTCTTGGAATTAAAAATATCTGTGCATCCAATGGCTGGATTGACTGATTGAGGAATAACATAACCTAAAAAACTGTTTGTAAAGAATCAAATTCTTTCAGCAACAAAACTATGGAAGAGTGGATCAGTGGAAGATTACAGGAGCTAACCAGTTAATAATGTGTTCACAAGTCCTTTTTTAACTTTGACTATATTTTAGTATGTAGTCAGCCAAACTCAGGTAATCAAAGGTGATAAATGCCATGGTGGAAAACAGCAAAATGAGACTCATGTGAAACTAATGCTGAAGGCTCAAAGAAGTTCTGCCCATTTGTAGTAGGGAAGTGTAAAAGGTTGATGCCATCCAAAAAGCTATGGTTGATCTCTGACCTTTCTGACAGGAGCTAGCTGCTCTTGATGTAACAAGGGAGCACAGAATAGGAAGATCCTTATTTTTTTACAGTTGTCCTGCACATTCCATTGATGTGTACTTGAGGATTGTGTAGTTAGAATTTTTTCTAGGCAACTGCTCAAGCAAGCTACAGCCTATGTATTTAGGAATTTTACTCGCCTTAAAGTCTCTATAGAAAGAGCCTGGTTCAGCATATTTGTGCCTGATGAACGTTGGAAAAGGTCCTGCATCTGTTAAATTTTCAATCCTGCTTGCATTCCACTTCATTGCAAAATCTTGGCTGTCAAGTGGATTAAAATTTCAAATTGCTTCATGAAAGCAGGATTCTTCAAGAATTGTACCTAAAGTCTCAAGTGCTAGTACAGGAATGAGGAGGCCTGCTGCATGGGAAATGTTGCAGCCAAACTGCACTAGTGATTACTTTGATTCAGAGAAAAGAAATGGAGTTTGTTGCAGAATGAAAGCTGAGTCCCCCATCAATGATGATGATGATGGTCAGCATTGTTGAGTGATTCCTGACAGTGCTGAGGCAAGAGCAGCAGTGGAAGTTTTATGCAGACAATTGCCATCTGTAGAGTGGGGTAGTTACAATAGTCCTCATGAACTTGAAAGTCAAACAGGACTTGAAAATTAAGTTACTAACAAATCCATTTTGGAGTACTTAGTTCTTTATTAAAGTTATATTTTTCACATGGAGAAACAACATTATATCTTAGGTAATTCCATTCACATACTATGAACGATAACCAAATGAAAAGAGCATAAAACAATGTTTATAGCATCCTTCTCCTATCCAGTGGGAAGCAGAATTACAAAGGCAGAGTAGTATCAGCAATTAATTCACATTGTACATTTATAAGAGGTAAGATTTAGGAATGAGAAGGAAAGTCTATAATATCAATAAGGAATAACAGGTGTGTAAAATAGAGATATGACTGGGACTCGAACCCAGGTCTCCTACTTTCCATTATTCATTCCGTCAATTATGTCATCAATTAATTTATGAAACATTTGTCTTTTTTCCAAGCCTGTTTATCTATGTAATCGGTATCTATCAATTTATGATTTTCCCTGGTTTAAACCACTATGCCTCTAGTCTATTGAAAAGTGTATAAAAGGGAATAAGTGTATTACTGCATATCAGGAAGAGGAGGTCCAATTACGCTGCCTTGAGGCAATCCTGAGGTAACTTAGACTTTGTCCAAACTTATGCTATCAAGTATTACTTGTTCTCTCACGTAGAGGAGATTCTTGATCCAGTAAATTACTTCCTTATGAATACCTTCTAATTTTAATTTGTGATGAGATTTATGGGAATTTAAAGACAGACACCTAGGCAACTTGGAACCCTACGGTGCAGGATAGGTCTCTGACATCTGATTATTAAGTTTTGTTCTCTGTGAAGAAGAGTATTGAGGCCAAAAAGTGACCCACTGTGGTTGGTGTATTGGCACAGTACACCCATATTCAAAAATTATTTCATGAATAAAAGGAAGGTGTCAGTGAAAGGTAATATTAATTTAGAGGTAAATTTAGTAAAGGATATTCAAGTGTACATGATGTATGATTGTTTAATAATTGCCATTGTGAGTCAGAGAAATTTAATCTTTATTTGGCTCTTTAGGGAATATTTTATCACCAAAATATAATTTTTTCCATTTTCAGCCAAAAACTTTCATTTAGTGATGATGAGAGCACAGAAGATGATTCAGCGGCTGGGCAATCTTCACGGAAAGATACAGCGGCATCATCCTCTGGCTCTCAGGCACCACAGCAAGGGAGTGGAAGCAGGAGTGTCAATCAGAACATTTCACAGCATCATCCAATTCCGTTGTTGCCCCAGTCTCAGAATCCTCCTCTGCACTTGCATCTGAAAGGGAAGGAGCCAGAAGGGCGCAGAAATGCTATAGGGCGAAGTCCAGAGGATGAAAGAGATGGTCTTGTCGATTTAGATCATCGGGATGATGTACGTGGACGCATGGTTAGTAGTAATTTTCTTTTGATAAGACATCCCTGGGGCAGGCAAAGAGGGATCCGCTTGGCTTAATCTACCTGAGGTTAAATAAAAGAAAAATCAAAATTTAAAAATCGCTAAATTTCATGAATCGTACCAGTACAATTTGAAAAGTTACACTGTAGATTTGGGTGTGTTTACTCAGCATATTCAAGTAGCAGTGCATTATTCAATCAAGGAAGCATAGGCTCTAATCTCTGGTGCTTTTTGTCATTGTGTGTTTCACTTAGATGTGAATTTGCAGTGTTTGGGTTGCACTGCCTCAGATTAAGCAGTGGTTGTTGGTCAAAATTTAAATAAAGCATGCAAGATTACTGAGAGTTTAATAATACTATTGTTCTCATTAGGACGAGAGAAACCGTGACCCAAAGCGGCTGGATGGAAATCGTTTGGTTGATGGCAGAGTTGGTTGGGGGCAGTCAGGAAACCGTTCAGGAGCTCCTCCTCCTTTGATGCCTCCCTCACTCATGGATTATAGGGGTGGTTCTAGAAGTAACAGTGGCATCAATGTTCCTTCGTCTCAGCAGGGACCAGCTGTGCCACCAGCCTCTCTTGGAAATATTATGCAAGGGCCTTTCAAAATGTCTTCTCATATGGTATGTGTCAATATTTACAGCTAATTGATGTCCTTTGACTTACATAATAATCACTGTCATATGCTCATTTATGTATTTATTTATTGGGGGATTGGGATGAATTAAAGGTTTAAGCTTTTCAGCCCTCAAGAAACTTTATGGCACTATGAAATTCTTGTGTAAATATTTTTCTTTTCACTTATTTTAATTTAATTTCTTCTGCTACTTCCTTGTATGTAGATTTTTAACTTTCAAAGATTACAAGCAAGATTTCAAAGTACTTCCATGGCTGGAAAGCCATGGAAGAACTTTGAAATAGATCTTTGATGCATGGTGGTAATGGGTAAATGAAAATGGGAACCCTAAAGTCAAGCTTATTAGTTTTCCCTTTGGAAAACGGGATTATGGGCCCATATAGAATAAATGTTAAGGAGATAATTGTCTTTTTGAAGAGGAGGATTTTTTTGTAATAAGGGATAATAATATACAAATTGTAGGGATGTAATTACAACCTGGTAGAAGTGTTTCTAAATCGGAAGGATTTTGAAATGGTGATTCTTATATTGCTTTGCCATGATGAAGGAAGGGAGAATACATTAAGTTCTTTATCAGTGGAGGGGAAGAAAGGAATAAATGAGAGACTAAGGGGGATTTTTCCCAAAAATGAAATGTACAATGGAGTTCATTGCAGAGTGTTCAATAAAATTTCATAAATGAATTAGTTGGGGCTTTTACTAGTAGTTCTTGCTTCAAGTTTTATTATGTTCAACATTTATAAAACTTCATAATATGAACAAGTTATGTATTCAGTTATTATAGATTTATATATAGACAATTGAATTGAATAATGTAAGTTCTATCATTATTGGGGAAAATTTGCCAAATCCACTCATCCTATTAGTTTCGCTAAGAATTTCTGCACAATTAGAATTAATGATTTGATTATATGATTTTCATTTTTTAATTTATTTAATTACTAGAAAATGGGAAATAAAAAGTTATGGATTTTAATTTCATAATTATCAATAGCAAGATATACCTTCATAAATACAATGTATCGATTAGCTATAGTGGAAGTTTAATTACTAATCATTCTATAATTTAAGATGAAGGGGGAAGATTCCTTGTTCCTTGTTGTATTGTGGAATGAATATGTTAGTTGACTTATTCATTAATAAGTTTCTCTTATAGTTTAATGAAGTTAAGTTATCCATGTCATTCTTTCTTAGTTCTACCCTTTGAGGCAGCTGACCTGATTGGATTGTGAACATTATTTGATGATAAAAGAAGATACTCTATTAAATTTTTATTCATATGTTACTCTTTCGATTTTGCTAAACTATAATAATGTCATTGTTAACTGTTTCTATAACACAACTGTATATATATGATTGTAATAGATAAAGTGGGAAATATACAGGATATCTTTAGTAATTAACTATTGTAAACTGTATTTATAATTACTCTTCATACACAAATCATTTTCTATTACTTATCAGAGTGCTGTTGCTTCTTATGCACTTATAAATTTAAATGAGAGAGAATATATTAGAATATAAATTGGAAAATTATTTGTTCTTTTACTGTCTTTGAAGATAGCATGAAGTTCAAATATGGCATCCATGAGTAAATCTTCTTTACAGAGAACTTAAGAACAGACTGTCCTAATTAAGATCCCATCAGTTTTGTTAGAAAGAGCTCACTGTTATATTCAGAGAATTCAATATAGATTCATTGAAGATATTGAATTTTCCTCTTTTATAGTGTTTTGTAGTTTCATAAGCATAATTAAGTGCCTATTTGAATTTGGCAAATACTTTGAATAATAAATTCAGTAAAGTAAGTTTCCCTTATGATGTATAATTTACAATACCTACCATATTTCCCAGCCCATAAGACTCACTTTTTCCCCCTGCAAAAATTCAATCTATAATCTGCCTGTTATGGGCCAAGGGTTAACATTTTTTCTGAGGTCAGGAATAGCCATAGAATAGTAATTGTTAGCAATGTTGCAATCTAATCACAGTGGAAGCCTTTCTGGCATGTTGTGCTATTTTTAACTTCCATAATTTGATGCTCTTTTAAAAATACCATTAATTTATTTCACTTGTAAGCAGCTTATGTTCTGGTGTGTTTAATCTTTGCTTTGTTCACCTGAAAAACCAGTGTGTTTTGGGCAAGGAAATGCGGTGACAAATAAATTTCTTTTTGAAGATTTATTTCTGTAAAGAAAGAGTATGTTTGTGCATTAGAAATTTCTGTTGAAAAATAGTAGAAAGACCCTAGGAATTAATATTTAAGAACCATATTATGAGTGTAGGTATTAGTTGGTTGAGTGAAACATTATTTAATCTTTTCCATTCTGTTTCATCTTCAGCCATTTGGTGCTGCCACTGGTAGACTCTTGGACGATGATGAAGTTTGGCTTGAGAAACGACGGCAAACTACAGAGGAGGTAGCAATTGCAGTTGTTCGAGCAAAACAAAGAAAGGAAGAGGAAGAGAAAAAATTTGAGGAATCAAAACAAGTATGAATCATTTAAGTAATAAGCAATATACACCATTACTCTAAAAATTGTTTTCAAGACGCAGATGGGCTCAGATAAGTTTCAGCTGATCAATGTTTGTTACTTATGTTTGCTGTGAACTCCCAATAATATGATATTATCGATTTTTTAGATTATCCTTGCCTGATTTTTAATTTCTATCAACATTATATGTAGCCTTATTAAAAATATTTAAACTAATATTTAAGTGTTTTTGCATTCTAATGTTAACTGGTCAGGAACAGTGGAAATTGAGCTAAAATGAAAGTAATGCTGCCATAAAGTACCATGGTTGGATGAGGAAAGCTGTTAATGAATCCATGAAACATTAAAAAAAATAAAACTATACCTGCAAATAATATAAAATTGTTTATTTGTGTAAATAATGAACATAAGAAATAAAAGTGAAATTTGGAATTATGCATGTTTTCTGGTCCTTTTGGACATGACTGGGTTGATCAATTAACATTCAGGGCTGGTTTCTGAGCAAAATATTGTCTCCAAATCTTTGGACAGCTGTGGACAACCTTGATGAGAGAAAGTAAAATAATATACCTTCCATAAGAGAACCAAAAATGCTTGCATTCAGCATTTTATAGTTTAATTCTTTCCAAAATGCACATAACAGTATTTTGGATCTCTTCTAATTTGTTTTATCTTCTTTATTCTATCATTTTTATTGTATTTTCTTCTTTTGTCTTTGTAAAGTGTTTCAGCCAGTTTTTCATTAACTTTAGTTTCACTCTGAATATTTGACGTGCTTTTTACTAAGTGAAATTGTTTTTGCTAATCCCAAATTTGATAATTTTTGTAAGATTCAGATTTTTAATGTTAATGTCTTGTTATTCCTTCTTTTTTGTTTATTTTTATTGATTTGTCTTCATGTCTTTTATGACTATTAATCTACTGTCATCATCAAATTTTGTTTTCTATCCGTAGGTTTCGCAGGTTTTTCATGCCCTCCTTCTTGAGGGTGTTTTCCTGCTGTGGAGATTTTTCCCTGAGCTCTTAGCTTAGGTTTTCTAATCCACAAAGTAGTTTTCTTCTTCGTACTTTTGCAAGCTATCTGTCTCATTTCTTGTCTCATATGACGAAGGGTTAGATGTAAGAAGAGACTTTTTAGTCTCAATCTTGCCCTGACTAAAGTCCTTTATTATTATTATTCTAATTGCATATTTACTCAGAAAATTAGAATTTGACAACTGGGCAGAAAGTAAGAGGGTTGCCCTGGAAATAATACCCATTTTCAAATATAGCACCAGCCTTTTGATATTGTTCTGCAAGACTTTTGATTTTACAGTTGCTTGTTTTTAAAATAATTTTCATTGCCATTCAAATGTGTTGCATCTTTCAAAGAGCTTGTTTGAGAGGGACACTTTCCACTGACAATTTGGGATGCCTGCACTAACGGGTACTACTTTTGGACCAGCCTCGTAATATGTATACCAAATAAGTGAAACGAGCCATTTTCTGATCACTTTGGTTGGTGTAGGAGATTAATGAGACTACATTCATTTATATCATCTGTTTCCAAAAATGTCTTTCTGTTTGCAGTATCCTATAATATTTTTAGTAAATACTCTATAATAATAAGTAAACTATAGTAATATTTGTCTTTTGTGATCCAATTTTTATATTTCTCACATTTTATGATTCAGTTGTGCAACTTTATTTATGTGAGCCTTCACTAAATGGTTTATGATTGTTATGCAGGCTGCAGCCAAGAAATTGCAGAATCTGGAAGAGAAGATGGGAGTAAACAAGGGAAAGAAGGATGCTCAGTCTCAACAACAGCATGTGGAAGAAGGATCCCCAGAATGGGAGAGGGATCGCTCTAGATTGAGTAGTGAAGGCAGAGAAGATAAGGGACCTGCATCCAATGCTCCTGTTGCCAGAGAGACTATTAGGGAGATTCCCAGGGATTCTCCTGGGGAGAGAGAATTCAGACCTGCTCCTCCACTCATGGTCAGTGTTTTCTTTGCTTATCACATATACGTACCCAATCAGAGCATGCCATTCTTCTATTTCTTTCCTTAATTTAGATTCTAATCCATGTATGTGCCACAACTTAGAAAATGCTGTTCTAAAGGCGATGTAATTGCATTAATGTAATTAAATTTGATTCGAGCTTAGAAACAAGTTAAAATTTTTATTCCATTGTTAACCAACTCTTGATCTGATTCCAACTTTTTTATTAGAGCTTCTCTGCCATTTTGTGACAGCATTTTTATCAGCCTCTTTGTTGTTTTAGTTCTCTTTAAATTTTTTTAGACTGTGGGTCATTTTTGTCTTCTAAATTTTAGGGAGGAAGTGGAGGTGGTCTATCGCGAGACAGAGACAGGGACCGAGAACTTAGAGGCGAGAGAGAAAGAGATCGTCATGACTACAAGTTTTCTCGGGCATTCCAGTCTAACTTACCTCCAAGATTCCAAAGGCAGCAGCAGCAGGCTGAACAGCAGCACCTTCCCAGTCTCAGAGGTCCATCTTCACCACCTCCTCGCCCCCGTCCAACCTCTGGGCCTACTCCTCCTGGAGGGGCCCAGCCCTCTCCCTCTCCACCTTCTGTTACTTCATCAGAACCTTCAACTCCAGCAGAAGGAAGGGGATCTTTGCTTACTCACGAGTCTAGATGGGGGTCCTTAGGATCTTCTCAACCTCCCATGCATTATCCTGCACAAGGTAATTTATACATCACCATCATTAATATTTATTTCTATGCATACAATGACACTGCAATGTAATGTAACTGCGTCATTTCCTTGAATGAATTTCAAAAAAGTCCTTATTTAGCAATAAAAGCAATATTGAGGCATAATCAACAGTTTTTAAAGTATTTGTGTCTGTTACAGCATCACTCAAAAACTATCTAACGGATTATGATGAAATTTGACATGATGATAACATATCTTGTGGAGTAAATTTAAATAACCTTTAATATAATAAAGTATATAATAAAATTAAATAAAATAACCATTAAGTTTTATTGTTTGATCAGTAAAAGGACAATTAAGTTTGGTATTGTACAGTAAGGGAGGTGACAGATCTATGCTCTCCTAAACTTCTGCAACTGAATGTCCTTGCTTAAAGATTGGCACTGTATTAAATCTCTTCCCTGTGATGATAACAGGGTACTCTTCATGTACACTGTATTTTGTAGTACAATCCCAGATGATTCAAATGATTCATGTAAGAAATACTTGTAAACATTTGTTCTCTTTCATCACTTGCAGGCATTATTTCTTTTGCATAGTTAAATTAGAAAGACTCATTGTCTGGAGTCATAACAATTATCATAAGAAATAAAATTTCATAAGAATTTCTATTGCTGATCATATATTTCAGGAATAACAAGTGTGAAAAAACTTTTCTTACTTTTTCCTTGGGACTCAGCCTCACAACTTCGTGTAAAAATGTACACCTTTACCTTAATCCTTGTCATATATTTTAGGTCTTTATCTTTCAATCATTGATAAAATATATCAAAATGATAAAATTCATCACTTTCCTATGAAATTGTCCGAGTGACCTTTCCTTTAATCCTTGTGATTTCCTTGGGGAAAAACCTCAATAATACCTGCTTTGTGAGTTGGCTGCCTCGGGCAGTGAGGACCTCGGACGGCAGGTTGTGCCACTATGTGGAGACTGTCCGTCTTGATCACAAAGCATTCCCTTAACAGTGTGAGAGAGACGCGGCACGGTAGTTCAGTGGTTAGAATACTTGCCCGGAAAGTGGGAGACCTGGGTTCGAGTCCCAGTCGTGTCGCTATTTCTCACACTTGTTATTCCTTTGGGATTTCCTTAGGTTTTCAACCTAATAAGACACCTTCCTTTCCTTTAATCCTTCTGAACAATGCTGTTGTAAAAAGTCAGGTTTTTTTGTTTTCTGGCCATTTTACAATAATTATGTGGTAGCATAGTGATGTGTTATAATAGACAATGATAGATTGATGAAGCTTTTTTTCCTCTAAATTTTTTTCTAGTTAGTTTTAAGATGACATTTGTTGGAATCATAACTTCCAAATTTTACTTGTTATTAAGTATACTCAGTTACTTGATGACAATTGTTTTACATGATTGTAGATATAACTATGATGGTGGTGAACTATGTTTTGCTCACTAAGAGGTGTTTTGGAATATTACTAACTTAAACTTATTGCTGTACATCATGAATCTATTAATTGGATATTTCCCACATTTATATTGATATGTATTGCAATAACTCTGTATAGTTTAAATACAGTTGATCATATTCTATGTGATTAAGAAAATTCTATTATCTCTTGCTTTATCTTCATAAATTGAAATGAATGTGCTATTATACTAGCTACTTGTATGCATGTTTACATATATTTTGTAGTTTATTATCCTTTTAAATATATTTAATGTAATTTATATTTAATATATTTATATAACATTTAAAATGTATATTTAAATTTGTCTGCCTTCTTTTCTGATGTCATTAAATATTAATTTATAATATAAAAGCTAATAGACTAGGATGGTGTGAGCAACAGCTAGTATATATTTGTATTTTTTACAAATTTTGTTAGTTGTCTTAATCCCTATGTTAAAGGCAAGCTCATCTTATTTGATTGTTTAGGTGTTAGTGGAATGAAGCCTGGAAGCTCTTCTGGGAGAAGAGGCATCAGGGATGAAGCATTGACAGGGCCCGAGAGAGAAAGGGAAGCTGAAAGAGACCGAGAAGATAGAAATGCAGACAGAGGTAGAGGGAGCAGCTCCTCATCTGAAACCTCTCGTCCCTCTGCTAATTCAAACACCTTGGACATTCGAGAAAAGGAGAGGTCATCAGAGCCCAAGAGAGTTATTTCTACTTCAGAAGACAGGGATCGTCGAATGGATGACAGGTTTGAAGACATATCTTTTCAAAAGTAGTGTTTCCTGTGAAATTATTATCAGATATTATAATATAGCAACCCGAAATTCCACAAATCCTAAGGGCTCTACTTAATGTTTACCTTAAACTAAGAACCTCATTCTGTTTAGTTTGCTGTGTGTTTTATTAATTTTGTACTATGGCCTACTGTTGGATTTTTTTATGGATATTCAAGTTTAGTATTGATTAAAAAGTAAACAGTGATCCTAAAGAAAAACAAGTGGCATGAAATTCGTATCCTGTGTTCAGCCATGCAATTAAATATTTTTGCTTATATCTGGTTTATCAAAGGTAGATGGTAAAAGTTGCCATTTCTTAGAACTCTTCAATGGAGTACTCAAAGAATTTAATTTTCAAAAAGGAAATATTAATTGAAAAAATTTGTTTTTGTTAAAGATAATAAGGAACAGATAAACATGTCATCACTGTAGGCAATGATATTCATAGTAAAGTTCATGATGAAAAATCCGACAGTAGTAATTCATGAGGTTCATATTGGGATAATGTCTAATGATTCCCATTTTGAACTAACAAGGGAACCTTTACCACTGTGTCATGATACACTCAAGATTAAGTTGTTTAGCAAAAAAATAGGACCAATGTGTTCCAGTTTTTCCTAACACTTCCTGGTTTCCTAATAAAACAAGGTTTAAAATCTTAAAATCAGCCTAAAATTCATCAATTTAAACTTTGAATAACTACTAGCACATTAATAACTTAGCTATCTATGGGCATTATGTAGTGGTTAGCATACGTGGTGGCCAATCATAAGTTCATGAGTTAGATTCCTGTCTACAGGTTGGTGTTCTATTGTATTGTTACTTTTTGGTTAGTTGTTGAAAGCAATTGTTATTCAGATTTCAAACCCCTGGTGGAACATTTAGTGACTTATCATTTATGTGATAATTAGGGTGGGATTCGACCCTTGCAAGTAAGAAAATATTTGGAGAAAATACTTAGCTACCAATTTCTCTTTTTGTTTTTCTTTTTCCACATTTTTGTTTACATAATAACTAATACTAACATGGAATCTTGTATGCGTGGTTTATAGTATCACTTGTTATATATCACATAGCTTAACCATGCAAACTTATAGACTGAATCTCCATCATTGTTGGATTGCAGGTACAGACATGAACGAAATGTTCGTGGTTCTGGTATGCAGGGAGGTTATATGGAAAACGGACGACGTGCCTATTATGATGGACCTGATTATGGTCGTGGATACAATCGAGGACCTCCACAGGATTATGATTTTGATCGGCCGTAAGTATTTCTTTTTATTATGTCATTGAACTGTATATGTTGACTGTGGAAAATGTTTAATTCCCCAATTAATATCTTATAGGCGAAGTGACAGAGATCATTCTGTAGACGCTGATCAACCACGGTTCAATGATTCACGGCATGGTGCTCTTTCTCAAAGCAGGGACTTTGATCCTTGGGATCGTGACAGGGAAAAAGATGGACGAATGATGGAGAAAGAAGGGAGGGACAAAGAGAGGGGCGTTGAGCGAGAAAGGCTGAGTGAAAGGGGTCCAGAAAGAGAAAGGGATAGAGACAGGATGGATAGAGAACGGGATAGAGTTCCAGAGAGGGGAGTGATTGCTGACAGGGATAGAGTGATAAATGATAGGGATGGGAGACGTGTTGTATCTGAGAGGGATGACAGAATGGAAAGGGAAAGATTAGTAGAGAGGGAAAGATTATTGGAAAGAGGAATGGAGAGATTAGAAAGGGATAGGGGAAGCAGGGGTGTTGTAGATAGACCATGTGATAGGGACAGGAATGGGGAGCGGGTGCCTGAGAGAGGTGGAGAAAGGGAACGTGGGAGTGATCGTGAGAGATTGAGTGAAAGACCTAGTGAGAGAGAGAGGGGAAGTGAGAGAGATAGGTTAACAGAGAGAGATAGACAATTGGAGAGGGACAGCACCCGTGAAAGAGATAGACCAGTTGATAGAGAGAGACCCAATGAGAGGGAGCGTGCTGCAGAAAGGGAGCGAATTGATAGGGTAGGAGAAAGGAATGATCGTCAAGTAGAGAGAGGCTTTGAAGGAGATATTCGTGGTGCTGAGAGAGAGAGATCTACTTTGGAGAGGACTCATGAAAGAGGTCAAAATGAGAGGGAGAGAGGTATGCAGGGAAGAATTGGGAACCGTGACAGGTTGAGGGATCGAGGAGTTGTGGAAAGAGATGGGGAGAGGGATGGGGAGCGCAGCATTGAAAGGGAAAGTGAGAGGAGAGGAGGGGAGAGAGGGTTGGAGAGAGGGCAGAGAGATGGTGAATATAGGGACATTAGGCGTTTTGATGACAGAAGAGGTGGAGATGCCTTAGAATCTAAGAAAGGAGCCGGTGGAGAAAATTATCCAGAAAGAAGGGTAAGTTAAAGACTGATTGATGAAATGTTTAAGTATCACTAATTTACATGTTTTTATTAGAGGGAAACCCTTTTCATCTGCTAATTAAGAGAATTCTTTTTTATAGAGAGAACTCTATATGACTCATCCTGAATATTTTCTGCATTTTATATGCTCAGCTATCAAATTCTAATTTATTTGAAGACCACCTCAATGATTGGAGATCAACTTTAATTTATATACCTAACTTATCAGATACTAATTTATAATATAAAAGCTAATAGACTAGGATGGTGTGAGCAACAGCTAGTATATATTTGTATTTTTTACAAATTTTGTTAGTTGTCTTAATCCCTATGTTAAAGGCAAGCTCATCTTATTTGATTGTTTAGGTGTTAGTGGAATGAAGCCTGGAAGCTCTTCTGGGAGAAGAGGCATCAGGGATGAAGCATTGACAGGGCCCGAGAGAGAAAGGGAAGCTGAAAGAGACCGAGAAGATAGAAATGCAGACAGAGGTAGAGGGAGCAGCTCCTCATCTGAAACCTCTCGTCCCTCTGCTAATTCAAACACCTTGGACATTCGAGAAAAGGAGAGGTCATCAGAGCCCAAGAGAGTTATTTCTACTTCAGAAGACAGGGATCGTCGAATGGATGACAGGTTTGAAGACATATCTTTTCAAAAGTAGTGTTTCCTGTGAAATTATTATCAGATATTATCGTAAGCGAGACTTGTTAAAGATAGTGATCACTAAAAATAAAATTATTAGCTTTAGCTACCTAGATCTAGGCCGGATGAGGAGTGAGGTAGTTTGCCACTGCTTTCCTTCTCTAAGCCACAATGATATAGTTGAAAATAGTGCACGTGGGGAAGTACGATGACCCTCAAAATGCTTTTCATAGCATTCGATGTGAAAAAATTAGAAAGAAATCACTCATACTTTCGTACCACCAATACCACGAACAAGACTGACGTAAAAATAAATGAGAGCTACATTTTCATATATCCTGAGCTAAGAGACAAATAATTAATATCCAAATTAGCAAGATATGGTAATACAAACACACCTTCGCCTCGTATTGCATTTATGAATGAAAAACACTTGCAGCAGCTCTTTGAAGAATACTCTTAAAAAAAAGGGAATAATGACATTAAATTTCAAGCAATGAAGTTCTCTCCGCACGAAATGTTTTCTCTGAGGCCTAGAAGAAGCAAATCATTTCACATTCTTTTTCTCGCCATCGTCAATCTTTCTTCCTGACAGACCTTTCCGTTTCAAAACGAGTTTTTGAGTTTGATATTTACTTTCGTTCTCATGAAATCGCCAGACCGAGTCGGGATGTGCAATGTCCGGTACAATGTCCTGTAAAAGGTGTAAGCACTCGTTTCCATGGAAATATTGATTCGGGAGTCGCTTTTAACTTTGCAATAATGAGAAATCGTCCAGACTACTCATTTTTGGACTCGCGTGGCGCAAGTCTCGCAATTATACACAAATGCCAGCTTCCCCTGCCGTCAAAAATGACGGAAATATTTCCGGCGCAGAAAACTGAGTTAAATTCGTGCACTGTAAAAAGCCACTGGAAAACTGTCACCATCTTTAGAAAGACGCGGGTTCGAATCCAGAGGAGCATTGCTAAGGTTTCTTGAATATTACGCGCGATTTTCCGTCTTTCAGAGTGCAGTCCTTTTTCTTTTATTCGTTAAACAACTTAAATGGTATCGGATTTCCGTTGCGTTTTGTTAACAGACGGCGAAAAACCGTAATCTATTTTATAGTTGCGATGTTCTTCGCATTTTGCGGTCGAAAATGTAATTAATCTGACATTTATTCCGAAAATTATAGGATATATGCTGCTGTTCTGAGTAATCACTCAGGCTTTCGACATTGTTGTCGCAGATGTAAACAAACTCTGGAGTTGTTTAAGAAATGGGCAACTGTTGTAGCAACCAAAATGTTATTGATAGCAACGCAAACATTTACTGAAAATGCTAGGGAAATTTTACGAAAGATCATATATTTTATCAAAATGTTCGCGAATTCGATTCAAAAACAATATTTGATGATAAAAATAAGAATCTATGTTGGATTTTCTTTCTCATGGTACCTCCCCTGGTTTCGTATGGCCATTATTTCTTATTATATTTTACAAAACATACAAGGTCTGGAAGGAAATGCAAATTCAACTTTACTTGTATTTCTAAAAGGAGTTACTGACACCGGATAAATATATATGCACATGATGGTGATCATTATTCATCATATTCATTGTAATGTTTTTCCATTCAATAGGCTGTTTTCGTTCTGGTTTCTCACCAGAGATAGATGCACTGTCTCCTATGAAATCTTTAAGGTTTATTTAATTACAAGCCAATATAAATATTACAATGGATATCGTCGTGTGTATATTTGTATGTAAGAAATACATGCAAAGTTCATTCTTAGTACTGTTTTGGAGCTTTTATCTTGATTAAAATTGAATTACATCGAGAAAACCGATGTCTTAAATATTTACCCCACGTGTTCGTAGACATGGATCTTTAATACTGCTCGCGCCAAGTTGTTCGATGACGTCACTAACACAAGTACCAACCTAACGGAGTTCTCCTTTCCGGAGGGAGCCGCAACTTTTCCAGCAATTAACCGCTCTCCCTTCCAAGTTCAATGAAACTTTAAACTACTTTGCCCTGCGTTCCTGACGTAGAAGACTAACTAAGAGTGTCTAACAGTTAACCATGGGTGAGGCAATTACTTCAAAACCATTTTATCGGATATGGAGAGCGATGCAGGCTCGAAAAGTATTCTCAACAAAAAGGTAAAGAATACATTAAAGATAAGAAGCGGAAATTTAATGGGGAAAAATTAGTTATTTGTCAATAAAATGGAAGAAAATGTTTTCCTATTTGGAAAATCTCACGACCTATATAAATGGCGGTACACGTGCATAGCGCGGTTGCCTAACTCCGGATTTCAGGTGCAAGTTTTGCACAAACAAAGGCCTATTAATGTAAACGGCCGGAACAATGTCCACTATTTTAGTGCCAGGAACATACCTTGACACCCTCCAGGGAATCTGTCAGACAAGAAGGGTGTGTCACCCTTGTTTGTATGTACAATTACTTTTTATTACCAATTATTACTATTACTATTTCGCCCCTACGGCGAGGTTAAGCAAAAATGGCCTTTCTTCCACCCACCTGGAAATATTACATGGTGATAATATTACAATAATTACCAAAAATAATTGACTATAATTAACTTCAATAAATCCAAACAAATCGGCAAACGTAGCAGACAAACATGATAATTGGTAAGAAATGTGGACACAAATTAAAAGGTAGTCTAGTTGATAAATAAATCTAATTCATACTAACTAGAGATACGTAGATATAAATACAGAAAGGTATCGGTTATGGGGGAAAACCCCTCAACTAAAGCTTAATCTGATACGTTATGTTTGTAATTAATTAATGTAAACTAATCTTGTAATTTTGAGTTCTCTATTTAATATCGTAAAATTTTCGCAATTCAAAATTCAAGTCGTTTTAATACGCACTCTTTGGGCTTTAAGTATCTCCTTTGCACGTCAATATAATTGTAAGTCGTCCTCTCGTTATCAGAGCACCAGATTTTCGATCTTACTACACCGATATTTCTAGTCAAAACTGATTGTTAAACATAAATTAGCGGTTTTTTATCAAAAAGTTAACTCTACGAAAAATCTCCTTAAATCTGGTTAAATTTCAGCGGTCCATTAGATGTGACTCTGAGGTTTCATTTTTAAACTTGCAATCCTCGAGGTAGCGCAAATTTGCAACCCCTATGCACTTAATTCAAGGCAAAGATATCGATAATTTAACCAACAACTACTGCAGTAGGAATTTGGTTGTACTGAAATATCTTTAAGCTTAACAATGACCTTATTTTGAAATTAAAAGCTCCAAAACTTCATCTTAGTGGCTGACACAAGAATAAAATTAATTTATTGAACTTCTACATAACTATCTTGGCCAGGCGATGAGTTTCGTTGCTAATTTTCAGGTAAATAAACCTGTTAATACCGCCTACCTGTTTAATTACCATAATACGTTGCTAAGAAACGAAACCTCCGTTAAATAAAAAATCTCACGTAGATATTAGCAGAATTAAATGTATTCTTGAGTAAATTACCTCGTTCTTTTCCAATTTGTTAGAATTCGAATTAAATCTCTCCTGCCAATAAAATTTCTTCCAAACATCTATCGATTTTACCGACCCAAGACACCGTCGCGGTTGAAAAATTTTAAAACTTAAAAAATTTCCGAGCACGAACAAACTCGGGGTTTCCTTTCGGGAATATTCTATTTTCCTTGTGTGTGACGCGTTCGACAAACTCGCTCCAATAATAGGGCAGCAAACGAATAAATGATACGCATATGACGTCATGTAACCCCGCCTAATACTAGGCTGTGTGTGTGGATAGGAGAGTCCTGACCTTTGACCTTTCCCCGGTTCCACGGAAATCCTTTTATAGCCGTCTGGAGCGTCACTGCGCAGGACAACTGAATCTCTCTCCTCTGGGTTTTGCAAGGGCTCAAATTTCAGCTACGGAGCACGGTCAAACGATGTTCATAATGCACAACCAGATCTGCCCCCCGAAATTCCCAAAGGGGATGTAAAAGTTAAGGAGGTGACGGACGAACCATGCTTGCGCAACGTTCCCCAGTTGGTGTGCCGTGAATGATATCATGGTGTGCCGCGAACATTCGTGATTACCATATTCTTCTCACGTTGCATCATGCGTGCATGGCAGTTAGNATATTATAATATAGCAACCCGAAATTCCACAAATCCTAAGGGCTCTACTTAATGTTTACCTTAAACTAAGAACCTCATTCTGTTTAGTTTGCTGTGTGTTTTATTAATTTTGTACTATGGCCTACTGTTGGATTTTTTTATGGATATTCAAGTTTAGTATTGATTAAAAAGTAAACAGTGATCCTAAAGAAAAACAAGTGGCATGAAATTCGTATCCTGTGTTCAGCCATGCAATTAAATATTTTTGCTTATATCTGGTTTATCAAAGGTAGATGGTAAAAGTTGCCATTTCTTAGAACTCTTCAATGGAGTACTCAAAGAATTTAATTTTCAAAAAGGAAATATTAATTGAAAAAATTTGTTTTTGTTAAAGATAATAAGGAACAGATAAACATGTCATCACTGTAGGCAATGATATTCATAGTAAAGTTCATGATGAAAAATCCGACAGTAGTAATTCATGAGGTTCATATTGGGATAATGTCTAATGATTCCCATTTTGAACTAACAAGGGAACCTTTACCACTGTGTCATGATACACTCAAGATTAAGTTGTTTAGCAAAAAAATAGGACCAATGTGTTCCAGTTTTTCCTAACACTTCCTGGTTTCCTAATAAAACAAGGTTTAAAATCTTAAAATCAGCCTAAAATTCATCAATTTAAACTTTGAATAACTACTAGCACATTAATAACTTAGCTATCTATGGGCATTATGTAGTGGTTAGCATACGTGGTGGCCAATCATAAGTTCATGAGTTAGATTCCTGTCTACAGGTTGGTGTTCTATTGTATTGTTACTTTTTGGTTAGTTGTTGAAAGCAATTGTTATTCAGATTTCAAACCCCTGGTGGAACATTTAGTGACTTATCATTTATGTGATAATTAGGGTGGGATTCGACCCTTGCAAGTAAGAAAATATTTGGAGAAAATACTTAGCTACCAATTTCTCTTTTTGTTTTTCTTTTTCCACATTTTTGTTTACATAATAACTAATACTAACATGGAATCTTGTATGCGTGGTTTATAGTATCACTTGTTATATATCACATAGCTTAACCATGCAAACTTATAGACTGAATCTCCATCATTGTTGGATTGCAGGTACAGACATGAACGAAATGTTCGTGGTTCTGGTATGCAGGGAGGTTATATGGAAAACGGACGACGTGCCTATTATGATGGACCTGATTATGGTCGTGGATACAATCGAGGACCTCCACAGGATTATGATTTTGATCGGCCGTAAGTATTTCTTTTTATTATGTCATTGAACTGTATATGTTGACTGTGGAAAATGTTTAATTCCCCAATTAATATCTTATAGGCGAAGTGACAGAGATCATTCTGTAGACGCTGATCAACCACGGTTCAATGATTCACGGCATGGTGCTCTTTCTCAAAGCAGGGACTTTGATCCTTGGGATCGTGACAGGGAAAAAGATGGACGAATGATGGAGAAAGAAGGGAGGGACAAAGAGAGGGGCGTTGAGCGAGAAAGGCTGAGTGAAAGGGGTCCAGAAAGAGAAAGGGATAGAGACAGGATGGATAGAGAACGGGATAGAGTTCCAGAGAGGGGAGTGATTGCTGACAGGGATAGAGTGATAAATGATAGGGATGGGAGACGTGTTGTATCTGAGAGGGATGACAGAATGGAAAGGGAAAGATTAGTAGAGAGGGAAAGATTATTGGAAAGAGGAATGGAGAGATTAGAAAGGGATAGGGGAAGCAGGGGTGTTGTAGATAGACCATGTGATAGGGACAGGAATGGGGAGCGGGTGCCTGAGAGAGGTGGAGAAAGGGAACGTGGGAGTGATCGTGAGAGATTGAGTGAAAGACCTAGTGAGAGAGAGAGGGGAAGTGAGAGAGATAGGTTAACAGAGAGAGATAGACAATTGGAGAGGGACAGCACCCGTGAAAGAGATAGACCAGTTGATAGAGAGAGACCCAATGAGAGGGAGCGTGCTGCAGAAAGGGAGCGAATTGATAGGGTAGGAGAAAGGAATGATCGTCAAGTAGAGAGAGGCTTTGAAGGAGATATTCGTGGTGCTGAGAGAGAGAGATCTACTTTGGAGAGGACTCATGAAAGAGGTCAAAATGAGAGGGAGAGAGGTATGCAGGGAAGAATTGGGAACCGTGACAGGTTGAGGGATCGAGGAGTTGTGGAAAGAGATGGGGAGAGGGATGGGGAGCGCAGCATTGAAAGGGAAAGTGAGAGGAGAGGAGGGGAGAGAGGGTTGGAGAGAGGGCAGAGAGATGGTGAATATAGGGACATTAGGCGTTTTGATGACAGAAGAGGTGGAGATGCCTTAGAATCTAAGAAAGGAGCCGGTGGAGAAAATTATCCAGAAAGAAGGGTAAGTTAAAGACTGATTGATGAAATGTTTAAGTATCACTAATTTACATGTTTTTATTAGAGGGAAACCCTTTTCATCTGCTAATTAAGAGAATTCTTTTTTATAGAGAGAACTCTATATGACTCATCCTGAATATTTTCTGCATTTTATATGCTCAGCTATCAAATTCTAATTTATTTGAAGACCACCTCAATGATTGGAGATCAACTTTAATTTATATACCTAACTTATCAGTTACTAATAAAAAAATTCTTTACATATTATTCGTACCATTTTCCAAGGATAATGTTCTAAATTTAATGCATCTGTTTTATTTAGGGGCCCCCTCAACAGCAAGATTCTTTTGAGCCAGAGGTTGACAATCGGCAAGTAGCTTTGGAGTGGCGAGAGTCAAAAGAGTGGAAGGAAGATCGGCGTACTGGTTCCTTGTCCGATGAGAGGCGACAGGGAACTGAGGATCGTCCCCAGCGTCCGGATAGCCGTGACGATAGAAATGAGCGTGACTCCCGAAGAGAAACATCTCATGACAGCAAGTGAGTGGTGCAAGCTTTCCACTGAGTGCTAGCCGAATCATTCTTGGAAACACATAGTTTCTACCTCTTGCTGATTCTGTTTTCCTCTTATTCCACTGGATTGCCTTAAAATTCTTGCATGCCATACAGCTTGAGAAGATGATGGCTAATCACACCCCAAGGCCCTAGCTATCTTGTACAGTCCCCAACCTCCAGTGTGCGCCATTAGGCTTTCGCAAGCCATAGAGGCTCCCAAAAAATCTCCCTTTCTTATGTTAGTAATTCGTTTGAATTGAATGTTGTCTTTGAAGTGTTTTTAATCAATTCCCAATAAACTTGAAGACAAAACAAAAAAAAAATGTGTTCTTCTCAATTTCTCCATCAGTAAACTCATGTTGTCATTTGGTATCTGGCATATTCACCTTCCCCTTTGTAAACTTGCTGTTGATACATTGATATCATTAGTAAGTCTGATTTTTTGAAAAAATGTTTACTAGGTCTACTTAACAAAGAATTTCTTTTCTATACCCTAACTTCAACCATTCCTTAATTTTTATTGATAATTCAGGGTGTCTGCCAACCTGGAAAACTCTGGTAAATTTGTTCTTCTGGAGAACTCTGGAAATTTGGAAGGTAACCTGTAAAAATCTATATTTTACACACCTTAAGAATTTTGCCATACCACTTGTTTTGGGCAGCTTATTAGTTTGGTAAAAATATTCCCTAAGGAAAAAGGTTTTCACGCATATTTTTTGTGACCAAGTTAAAGGCTAGAAGAAGATCTTTGCTCCATCTGCTTAGGTATAATATTTTGGCTACATTACACGTACGCAACAGTGATTTTTATA
The DNA here is from genome assembly GCA_000376725.2 of Ladona fulva. NCBI lineage: Eukaryota > Metazoa > Arthropoda > Insecta > Odonata > Libellulidae > Ladona > Ladona fulva. Next base: position 1,052,259 of record KZ308426.1, on the reverse strand, counting down.
CCCAGTTGTAACTGGTTGTAAACTGAGTGTGATATTTACAACACAAGAACATTAAAATAGTTATATAACTGAAACCAGGAAATTGTGCAAAATGACCTTGGCTGTCGACACACCATAAAACCACTACTACTAGTGACTTGGTATGTGAAACAATTTCAAGGACTATCTAATCATTGTTAGGGCGATTCAGCTTGATGGATTTTGGTAATTCCTTGATGTTGCAGTTTGAAGCTTGACTTTCTCAATGGATGTCAAGAGTGTTAACAGTTTTAGCCATTGCGTCAAACAGGAACCAAACAAAAACAGAAAAGTACTTTTCGTCGCTGAAGTAGAAAATGGATTCAAACCAAAACATTGAGTTTCTTGTATTAAAACCAATAATATGTTATATATTTCATTCCAATTTTTGTTCATAGCAATGCACATTTTACTTAAGTATAGTTGAAAGATTGCTTATTAAGCATGGATAACCATGACTTGCAACTAACTATTGCTAAGTTTTATTCTAAAATTTAGTGTAATGTGGGGTAAATGAAAAAAATAGAAAAAAATAACACTAATTTTTGGAAGGATGTAATGATTACATTGATCAGAGCAAAAACAAATAGTTCTAACCAGTTTAACAGGAGCAAAACCAATTATGAATCAACATACATTTTTTGTTAATCCTATTCAAAGGCACGACTATATTCACAGCTTCATCTCTATGGCATTCTGGGGATGTAGTATTATGGAAAATATTTTCATTAAACATTATCATCTAGTTAGTAAAGGATATAAAAGCTCTTAATCGATTTACAAAATTGGGTGGTGAAGTGGTTAGCGTGCCTGCACGCCACAACGCTCCAACTCAAAGGTCCCAGGTTCGAATCCTGGCTAGTCTGGTTTTTCTGGTTAGGGAATGGTCGTGTTAGTCGTTTGTTATTGTTTGAAGCTCACTGCTGTAATGGTCTGGTAAATGGATGTTTGTGGGGGCATTTGGAATATAAATAAAAATATTTCATGTGAATGTTATGTATGGGAATAGTAGAATATTTACTTGAAGGTTCGGTTTAAAAAAAATAATTTTATAGTGCTTTTTGTGTGATATTCTCCTTAAATAAGTGTTTGCTGAGGATATCATTCCTTTGAAAAGTGAACATAAGAAATGGGTTATTATTAAATTTTCTCAAACCCAGCTCAATGGCAGCAGGGTAGAAATGAACAAAATAAAGAAAAAGAAAGCCAGTGTGAAAATTAATTTCTTGAAAGTAAGTTGCTCAATAGTCGTGGGTTGTGGAAATCTGAGTTTGATTGTGAAAAAAAACTCATAGAGAAATATTTATCACTGCAGTATTTTTACCTCAAATGTCTTTTATTAAAGATTTATTAATTTGCATTGTTAGGAATTCTCAGTTGCCTGAAGTACCTGGAGATATTAATGGAAAGGGGCCTTCTAGTAATGGAGGGAGAAGGGGAGATTTTGTCTCATCTTCATCATGGGCTGACGCCCCTGTGGAACCTCTCTATGCAGATGTACAAGAAGAAAAGAAAGAAGAGTATTTCAGAAATGAGCATCGACCATTGATTGAAAATTCATCCAATGTAAGTATAATGTTTATTTTCTTTCCGTTCTTGTTTCTGAATATCTTTGTTGCTGTTTAATTATTCTAAGGATCTCATAAGGAATAAAAAAAAGTGAAGAAATGTAGTGAAATAGCCTTTACGTCAAAGTTGACTTCAAACAACTGGTTAATTATAAACAGCATATAATCAAACAATATCAAAAATTATTGTATGAAAAAAGATAGCCAAATGTTAGCTGTCATATACAAGTTAAGATTACCAGAATCACTGAGATAATCATAAATTGAATTACCTAATATTCAAGCAAGTAATATCTTCTGGCTGAAGCAAAGAAATCAGTCTTACTTAATTCAGCCCTAATAATATGTATGTTACTACACTACATTGTAATAGTCTTGTGAAGATACTGGAAAGTTGCTGAAGTGACAAAGATTGCTATACATGATCGCTGAGGAACCCTGGCTCCATTTCAATTTGCATGTCTACAGTAGACTAACTGCTTGATAAGACTCCAGCTCGGAAATGCTTGCTCATGGTCACATGATTGCTGGAAAGGGGGGTAGTGCAATACTTAAAAACTCAACATTTTTTCAAATAAAATAATGCAATATCTGCATCTGCAAGGTTTTGAGTCTGGGAATCGAAGATATTTATACACAGTGCAGTATGTAAGCAAAACACCCTCCTTGCTGGAGATTAGCTTCCAGAGATTTTCTGGAAGGCGTTTACTTGCAACTTTTGTATTTTGTATTTGCATTATGCTACTAAAAATTTGCTACATTCATAAAGTCATTAATCCCTTTCTTATTATCATCTAATCTGAAGTCTAGTCTGTGGCTAACCCTGAAGGAATTTTTGAGTTCATTGCTCATGTAGTTTGAAGTGCATGTTAAAATGAAATTTGAATTTTTATTCAGTATCTAGTTTGGTGAACCAGAAACAAGTTCAATTTAAAAATCTTCTTCATATGATACGTACATGGGTTCTTGTATCCATTTAACTACCTTCTCTGATCTCCATATTAATTAGTATTTGTAATAACTTGATAAATATATAGTGTATCATGCATAGTAGCTTTTAAGTATTTATGTGACAATATTTTGGTTTCACTTCAGTGTAACAGAATTGGAGAAATGATTAAATTTTGTAGCTTTAGTTGCATCCCATGTATTTCGGTTTCACATCTTAGGTCTCTTGGATTTTGAAATAACAATATTTATTTTTAAACCGCTATAATGTGGAAAGAACCCAACCTAATGGCAGTATTCTTGTGTGTAGGTTGAGCGTGAAAGCGAAGGGGCATGGGGTTTCCCGAGGGGGGGGCCTCCCTCCGCCTGTGCTCAGGGCCATGTGCCCAGGGGCCCTGGTGCGGAGCAGAGCGGTGTGGTAGGGGTGGCCGCGGGGGCACCCACCACCCGTGGCCCCCCCAACCGCCTCTCCCCTTCCCCCCCGCCCCCCACCACTCCATCTCCCTCTGGGGAAGGCCCTCAATCTCCAGGACGACCTCCCCGGGCCGTACCTCTCCCCTTGGGGGGCAGCTCCACAGCTCCCCCTCCCCCCCTCCAAACGAGACAGCCACAGAGGCAGCTTTCAAGTACCACCACCCCCATCACCCCAGCCGCCGAAACGACATGGGCAGACGAGCCAGTAGCCTCCGCCGATTCGATGCAGCCCCCGGAGGAGCGGTTGGCAAGGGAAATGCTCCAGAGCGCCGGGGAAGGAGGTACAATGATGGGTATGATTGTATATATTTTGTTTTTTTCCTGTTTTAATATTTCCAAAGGAAGAAAAATAAGGGTGTCATCATTATCATTTTCTCTTTCTCATTTTTGCAGTAGATTTTCCAGGATTTCCACAGTTTAAGTTATCTTCCTTTATCATGCTTTTCTTTTATAATTTTCCATCATTCCTACCTTTTCCTTTACCTTGAAATTAATTTCTTCCCTCCTTAAGTGTCCATTCTTCTAAGGTTTTGTAGAGTTCCTTTCTTTTAGGATTTGTCTCCTTTTTTATCCTTATCATTTTTATTTCTTCTCTATTTCTCTGCTCTTTTCCATAGTTCTACATTTAAAATTTTATCTGTACATTTTTTAATATATCTTTTTCCTTAAATTTACTCATTTGTTTCTTTTTCCAAAACTTATATTGTTGACTCCTAAGTTACGAAAAGTATTAACCAAACTCTTAGTTATCCATCACTGTTTTTAAATTTACTTTATTTTTCATGATTCTATTTCTTTCTAGAATTTTTATTTTCTCATTCTTCTTCTTCATTTAATATTTTTGCCCCTTTCATTTTCTTTATTGCATACCCATAGTAATGCAATTCACTTATCATTTAATTGTTGGTGTTATTAATCTCTATTCTGCATTTTCTTTTAGTAAATCATTTGTTTTCTTTGAGGTAAGATTTATGCTTCCAATAAAATCAATATGCTGTGAATCTTCTTTACTTCCTGTGATTATTTCCATTTCATTCACTCGTCTAATTCTTTTTAGTTTATTCCTCCTAATTTCTTGGTTTTCGTGGAATGCAATGCTTTTGATTTTCATGCAATTTGCTTTTTCTTCATTCTGTAGTTCAGTGATATATTAGGAAATTTAATTACTTATTCAGGCAACAAATTTTTCTGTAAATGTTACACCCTTGCCACTACTGTGCTGTAGAATTTTTACATGATGTTTTGCTATTTCAAGTGGCAATAGCTGATTTAATCTTCACATTGCAAATAATGGAATATTCAGAAAACTCTTTTTCTTAAAATTTCTGTCTGTTGATGTGTTTTTTGTGTTCCCCCCCAAAGGTTATCATTGCTCTGCTTCTCATTTCAATCCACTATAGTTGGTAAAATAATAATTACCTGTGTTAGTGGAAGACAATGTTTATTTAAAATATTCCCTCCATTCTTCTATCTCAGATTGTAGTGCAACTTAAATTATTTTCATTTATTCTACTGCTTACATAAATCTATATAATTCTAGTTAGCAAGCTTAAACATTACATAATTGATTAAACTATCCTATGACAATGATAAAATCTTTAGACTATTAGACTCATTGCATCTAAGCATTTCCATTTAATAGTTTAGTCTAAATTTTTTTCTTACCTACAATATTGTGTTTATGATAACAATGTAGTTGCAATTCATTACTTTCTAAATAGTATTCTCTTTTTTTATATTTATCCTTGGAAAAATCTTATCCTACAGATGGAAAAGGCCCCGTGAATGATAAAGTGAAAGTTGATGCTTCGGAGGAAAAGGAGCCTGAGCATGTGAAGGAAGAGGAAAAGAAAGAAGAGGAGCCATTGCCAAAGAGGGAGAGAGGAGGAAGAGGTCGGTCTAATCAGAGGCCTCGGCAACAGGGCAGTTCTTCTCGTAATGGCAGTCAGTGGGCAGGTTCAAGGGGAGGCACTTCACAAAACCGTGGACAGCGAGCTCCTGGTGTGAAGTGGACAGAAGAAGAGGAAGAAGAAGCAGAAATGAATGCTGGAGAAGGAGATTCTGAGTTCTCTGCAGAGGAGGAAGGGTCGGGGGAGTCTGGGAAGGAAGGTAGAGGTGTGCGGAGCAGCAGCCAGGCTTGTCCAGAAGGAGAGGGCGAAACAGTAGGTGAACGGCACACAGCTACCCAGGATTCAAAGAGATTACAAGGGAGGGAAGGATTTGCTCCAAGAGGTGAGCCTTCGAGAAGAGGAAGGGGTGGAGGTGCTGGTTTCAGAACAAGAGGAAACATGGGGAGAAGAATTGATCGCTATGGGCCTCCTCCATCTGGTTGCCCTTTTGGACAACCTCGTGAGGAAGGGCCAGCTGCAGATGTAGTAGAGGAGCAAGGAGAAGAAAAGGATAAAGGCAAATCCAGCCGCCACCCTCCAGGTTCTGCCACTTCAGGTAAAGATGGCTCATCAAACAGGGTGGGAAAATCAGCTCAGGGATCTTCTAGTATTCCTCCTAGGATGCAGAGGAGGGGGGACTCCGATAGATCAAAGAAAAGTAGAGGTGGACGAGGAGGTGGTGAGTCAGGTGCTCAGAGGAATAATGAAGGAGGACGGAAACACGTGACTGGGCCAGAATCAAGACAAGGTTCATCTGATGTGGCTGAATGGGAGACAACATCTGAAAATAGTGATGCTGAAGACTCTTTAAGGGAGAGAAGGGAAGGGAAAAAAGGATCTAAAGGTCAGAGAGGTTGGTCTGGATCTTCAGATTCTGCAACTGCCGGTGGCTCTTCCAGTGGAACCACAGTCGGAGGATCTGCCACTTCTAGAGCACCTGGAGCTGAGAAGAAGTCCAACTCTGGAGGTCAGAGAATGAGCCCAGCACCAGTGTCGCGTGCCAAAGGGAAAGGAAAAGAGGAAAGTGGAAACATGGATGGTTCAAGACGTGCTGCCAGTGGAACTCAGAATAGACCCTCACACACTCCATTAATTGGAGGAAATCTTGATATGAATGCAGAGAAAGCTGTGGAAGGAATTGATGTTGGCACATATTCAAGTGAGTAAAGATATATGGATTTAAACAAGATGATTTATTATTAGACTAATTTTCTTGCTGGTAAATTTATTGTGATGGCTCATAATGTAAAGTTCTTAACTCTGCATAGGAAATTGTGAATTTCATCTTTACAACTGCTTAGTAGAGAAATATTGCCTCATTCTTGCCTAAAGCTTGTACATGTGCTTATTAATTTTTGAAGCTCATGTGAGAGATCTTGTTAATTTGCTGTTGATTGGTTTGGTTTAGGTGGTAACTTAATAGATGAATCTAAATACATTTAGTAATTTTTCAAACTTAGATAAAAAGGAAGATTTTCATCATTTTTGTTTCTGAAAGAATATTGCTGTTGACATGTATGCTAGTGGTTAGGAAAAACTTTTCTTTACTTTACTACTAAAATAAGCAGTTGTTGAGCAATAAGTATATGGTAAAAAAGATGACTTTATGAAGTTTCTACAATTCAATGCAAAAATCTGCAACTGTTTTGACAGTCTTTTCATCAGGTTAATAGTTCTTCAAGCGTCCAGTAAATTTACAATAAGGGGCATGAAAAAGAATCAATGGGGAACAAAGGATCGTGAAAAGGGGGTATCAGATGTATGGATCGGTAAAGCTCTAAAAATTGTTTGAATTGGCAGCAGTAGTGAATGAAAGGAAAGAGATAGTTGTCAGGATTATAATGGCTATCTTTGTGGTGCATTATTAAACTTTTTCCAGGTAGTCTGATTAATTTAAATTTTTCTTGGAAGTGGAGGTACTTGGCTGAACATTTGGAATTTTGGTTTGCATATTAGCAGATGTTGGGAGAAATGCAATTTTTCTGAATTATTACGAAAGCATAGCTTATATAGCTTGAACCTGGTCTGATAATTCCTGCCAGTCTGTCCAATGTATACTTTATCTCATTTATTGCAATCAAATCTCTCTATATTCCAGCTCTTAGTGCATGCTCAATTCTGTTTGAAGATTTTGCCTCAATTTCATTTATTATAAAAGGAATGTGTAAGAAATTATGAAGGGAGTTATTTTGCAATTTGGTATCCAATAGGGCCTAAAACTGCCACTTTCACCCTACTGGCTTTGTTGACAATCGTAGAGGGACAGAGAATTAATTAGGCTGATAGGATAGCTGTTGGCAATAGCAATTTGTTTGTGGAGTTTAATTCATGGGTGGAGTTTGAGGGGAATAGAAATTAGCTGAAGGATGAGGCTGTGTGTTTATATGAAGGATGTTTGCATGAGTGGTGTATGGTGTGGCCTGTATTTATAGGCTTTCTAAATATGGCAGAATCTTTGTTAGGTTTTGCTGGTTGGCAATGTTAAAGTTTAATTGGAATTTGATCTCATGTTCTATAGTGACATTGGTGGAATTTTCTAAAGCTGAAATGATCCAGCCTAAATTTTTTTAACTTCTCTACATATTTGCTGGAAATCTTAATCATGCAATAAGGATGTCTTAAGTGGTGTCAGATACCTTTCCATTTTTGCTGGTTTAAATTCTATGAATGGTCATAATTATCATGAACAAACTCATGATGTAGTGGTTCACCTAGCTCTGTTGTATTTTGTGTCTCAGAAATGAGTTACAATTTGCTCTTGAGCAACAGTGCATTTTTAGCAAATCTCACTTTATCAAGGGAAGCCTTGTCAGTGAAGGTTGTTGACATTAACTGTTTGATCCCCTGGCATGCTATATTTTTGCAGTCAAAGAAGTAGATTTGCCAAGTCTTGGTTTCGCTATAATGCATGCACACTTTTTAGTTTTCTTTGTTCTGGACTCCATTACTAGTTCTGATGCTTTGTTAAAGGACCATCCTTATAGCGCATGATTCATCTTATTTGATCTCTTAACATGAAGTCTGGATCCACATCTCTATTTCTCTTTCCTGTGTTGCAATCTGCACTCTTTCTGTCAATCACTGGAAGAGGGTTAAAGAGAACACTTATTTACAGTTGTCCAAGTATTCTGTTAGAATGAAATGGAGTCTGGATTTGGAATTTTTGAGAGCTCGATAATGAGATAGGTGTAAACCAAAAAATCTTTTAAGGGGTTGCCTTTCGTTTTTCTAAATTTATCTTCACTTTCAACTGTTACCAAGAGACTGGACCTTGTATATTTTTAAGGTAGCTAATAGCATTATTGCAAAATAAAATTTAATTGGTTGATTGTTCCTTTTTTGAAATATCATAAACCATCCCCCAGAAGCCATAGTGGAAGGATCAGTTTTCCAATTTAAATATTTATATAATTTGGTTTATTAACCAACTTCTATGATTGAATTTGTGCTTTTTGGAGCTGGAATAATTTAGTTAGTGATCATTTTGAGTTGTTTTGTCTCTATGTAAGATATTTCCTCCTAGTTTTATGACATAATACCTTTTACTAATCTTAGCTAGCTACAGGTTAGATATCCAAGTTTTTTTTGCAATAGTGATTTTTAATATAGAAAGGAGTGTGAGATGGATTTGTATGTGTATCGGGTGTTGTTGCGTTGCTGAGTACTTAGTTGCACTTGTGGCCATTCTAAACACTTCTTCTTCGATATCACTCATGGTTATTCATCTCAAGGGATATCAATCATTTTGTCCACGCAGCATCACCGGCTCTCTTCTCCACTGTAGCTCCTTTTGCTATTGCTATGAAAGGGCAACAGTGATGAGTTCTTTTTTGTTATAGTTTCTTTTTGACTTTGTTTATTTTGTTAAGGATTTATTTAATTGAAGTAATACAAAGAAAGGCTAACTTCCACTTGCTCAGTGAGATTCTCAGAAAATAAGAATTTCTGCTGCAAAATACTCCGGAATACGCACATGCTTTTGTATGGAATATATACAAGGCTTGAAATCCATTGTAAATCCTTAAAGAATCTAAAAGAATTTGGCAACTTTTGCCCTCCAGAAGACTTGGTTTGGATATTAACCAGCTCATCCTGGCATACCCAAGTGATTCGGGCCACTTCACATTTTGAGGGTTTTCTTCAACCGAGGAACTTAAAATGCACATCTGTGTTTACAAATGATATAGAAATACACAAAGGAAAGATACAAAATAGTCAGAAAGTTTTTCTAAGGGCTTAGGGTAAATCCAATTTCAGCAGCTAAGGGTAGTTGTAGCCAGATCGTATATATCCAATTTCGGCAGCTAATGGGTTAATAATAGTTATTTTTAACATGTCATAGATCTTGTTTTAAATAGATTTTCTCAATTAACAGAGTTTTTTAGCTGGTCAACTTCATTTAAGTAGTAAATATATTTCTTGTATTAAAGAACAATAATCCTTCCTTACCTCACAAAAATGTAATTAGCAGCAATTATTTCTTAAATTGTGATTCTGTAAATAATATAACTCTGCATATCTTTGCAGTAGTTGTTTGATAGAAACTGATGATTAATGAGAGAGTTAAGCTGGTGGCTTTGAGTCCCATTGATTTCCCTGCTGCTGTATGTATTAGATGATATTTTGGATGTCAATGTATTGAAATCTATTTTGTTGGGTTATCATGTTGGTAAATGTGCATGAAATTAGATTATCATGTAGGCATAAAGTTGTATAATTTAAGAAAGATTAAATCAATAAATTTAGAGTCGTCTGTATGCATGCTACCACACCTAATTGGCTGTAGAAGAACGTCATCACAATATATGAATTTCTGCAGTTTTTTAATGACATAGAGTAATCATCATTCTGATCTTGTTTGAATTAAAATTTCATTAATATAGTTGTAGCTGAATTTATTCTAGTTTTATGTTAATTTTTGTTCTGCCTGCGCATGTGTAATGTTTGCCAATTTTGTTGCCACCCTTTGTGCCTTGCTTGTACTGGTACATGCACAGCAGGCGTGGCACCTGCTGATGACCTACGCCTTGTAGCTGAGGACCAGGCCGACCCGCATTTCCCTTTTGATGCAGACACCTCCGGTTTCCGTGAAGTGAGGGGGAGAAGAGGTGGAGGAAGAGTAGGTGCAGAAGAGAGCAGTATGCCAGTGCGTCAGCAGCAGTCCTCTCAACGCCAGCAGAGGCGAGAAGGGTCTCGTGGAGAAGGAAGAGGTGGAAAAGGAGGAGGGAAGGGTCAAGCACCTGTAGGCATGGGGCGGTCTTCAGGTGGAGCTCCAAGAACAGGAACACCTTCACCTGGACCATCTAACAGTTCTTCAGCAGCAAGCGTTCCTCTGAGGCCTGGTTCACCATCATCAGTTGCTGGTGGCTCATTTGAGAGAAATAGGCCTAAGCTCCCTCCCCGTCTCATAAAACAAAAAGAAACTGAGAGATTGCAGAAGCAGCAAGCACAACAGCAGCAAGGGAGAGGCGGGCATATGGGAGGCTCTTTCAACAATGCAGCGTATCATTCTCACCATGGGACATCCTCTGGCCACATGCGGAATGATGTTGGAGATGCAAATCACCACCACCCAGGGAAGGTGGTAGTATCTGCTGGTGTTCTCTTCCCCATGAAAGGTTTGTTACTTATAATCAATACTTTTCCTCACCTATGGTTTGTTACTTTCATATGACATTAACTTAGAATATTAGAAATTAATAAAGAAAGAACACTTATACTGTTACCACAATAATATTTTATTGGACGACCATGGTTTCGACCCTTCGGGTCATCTTCAGGTGACAAGACATTTTTCAAGACAAGCGTTTATTTATTAAAAGGGAAGATGGAGAGGTGTTGTGTAGGAGTGGGAGTTTATAGGGAGGGTTGGTCAGGGTGGGGGTGGACATGTGATTTTCATGGCAGCGAAGAGGTTGGGGGGTATGGGAGGGGAAAAGGTTGTCATTAATGGTGAGAGTGTTAAGGCAGGAGAGGGATTTTAAAATTTTCAATTGCTCAAGGGAATTCAGGGAATACCCTTTCTTTTTAAAATGCAGGTATTTCATAGTCCATTTGCACTGATAGCTGTTTTTGAGGAGGTGGTTCACCATTCTAGATGTTTCAGGGTGGTTATTTTGAAAAGCCGCCTGGTGTTCTTTTCTCCTGGTGGTGAAACACCTTCCAGTTTGGCCTGTGTAGACCCCTGGCAGACATATTAGGTTAATTGGTAGACTCTGCTCCTCTTGGAAGGGTCCACCTTATCTTTGCCATTCCTCGGCAGGTCTCTGATTTTCAGGGATGGTCTGTAGGTTACCCTAAGTCTCTCTTTCAGGCAGTGCTGCACTACCTGAATTGTCTTCATTCCCAGAACCAGAGAGGGCAGAGACATGGGGGAGCTTCCTAGTCTTTGCTTCTGTAAATGTGTTTGTAGCATCTCCTATTCTGCTGTCTGGCGATAAGACTGTCAACTAAGGTCTCAGGAAAACTGTTGCAGGTGGCAATCTGTTTGATGGCCATCCCTTTTTTCGAAAAATTCCTGGGAGATAGGGGTATCTCAAAGAGTGTGTATAAGAGAATGGAAAGGAACTACCCACTCCTCCACACCTCCCCTCCATCTTCCCTTTTAACAAATAAAAGCTTGTCTTGAAAAATGTCACCTGAAGATGACCCAAAGGGTCAAAACCATGGTCATCCAATAAAATATTATTGTGGTAATGGTAGAAGCGTTTTTTCTTTATTATTTGTTATGGAGAACTACCACAAAGTCGAGGCCGAATTAGTTGATTCTAGAATATTAGAGTTTGAGAAAAGCTCGAAAAGCTGTTGTTTGTGAGCAAATTAACCATTGAAAAATTCCAACCAGCGAAATAGAATAACTGTTAATCTTCTCTCATGAAGATGGCAACATAATTTCCAATATACGTATTGAGACAATACTTGCAAAGCATGACCACTGAGAACCCTTACCCCTGCTGATTGGAATTTTTCAACTGCTAGTTTCTCTACTCTGTCATACCACAGCTGTGCTCCTTTTCCTTGCTGATTAATGTATAATATTATGACATGTAATTACATTACTTCTTGAAATTTTCTATTTTATTTCAACTTTTGATGACATTTTGCAGCATAAGAAAACTTGAGACTATTGTCAAGTTTTAGAGTGTAAGATTCAGTAGAAAGACATTACATTTTTATAATTCATATAACTATCAAATTTGTCAAACTAATTTCTCTATCAAAATGGTTAATAAATGTTGTATGGATTATTCATTTTATTAATGTTCTCATTTGTAGACTCAAATGGAGGGGCTATTTCATCTGGAGTGAATGCATGGGAGAAACCTCTTGGCGCATCCACAGCCATAGGGTCCTCATCACCAGCTTCGTCATCTTCTGGTGTAGGAATGACATTAGGAGGGCCTGGTTCTTCTGTAGGGGAGGAAAGGTCTGTGCTGGCTCCTCACTTTTTTTGCATAATTTTAGATGTCCATTGGTAGCCATGAAAGGAGAACTAAGATTTTATGAACCAATTTAAAAACACAAAAATGTTTCAGCTATCCATCCTATGAAAAATCAACATTGATAGTAGCTTTTTATTTTGATTTGCCTTACTTTTAAATTAGTGGAATGTAAACCTGGTGAATTGCAAGAATTTTGTGCATATTACCAATACTTTTCTTAACCATCCAAAAATAATTTTCCAATGCTTTCAACAATGTATTAAATTTTAAAATTGAAATTTCTTCTGAAAATGAAGAGAAATGGTTCTAGAGTTCAGTCGTCTCCAATTTATGGGTTGTTTAATATATACTTAAAAGTACAACAATCTAGATGTCTTAATATTCTATTAGTTATCATGAAAAATTAATCCTAGAGATGCATCTATCCATTTCGTTATTTTGTTCATGATGAGTGTATCCATTCTGACAGGGATGTGACCTCAGTAAGGGGTCTCAACATTCTCATTTACAATGTGGCTTAAGTAGTTGGCTTTTTTCTGGTTGCATCCCCATCAGTCTCGGCATTTTGGCAGATCTGTTGGCCTCTAAGTATGATTTTTGTGATAAATGCAATTAAAATAGTGATCTGTTGAATACCTTGCAGTCACATAATATGACAATGAGGTTAGATTGTCAGGGTAGTTAATACAGTCACTGGATGTTATGTGAAGAATTGCAAAATTCAGATTCCATGGTATAGATGGTTAGTGGTGTTGTGGTTTATTGATGTACAGGTATCTGTCTGGTCCTTGAATGGGATTGTGTGAAAACTTTATTCTTCTTCTCATAGAAGAGATACGAAAGAAACAGTTGATGGCCAGAAACGAAAGGAAAGTTTTAATTCTAAAGAATTGTACATAATTGCAGAATTGTTATTTTAATAATATTGTTATTATTTAATGTTATGTGAACTATTTTTTCTAATTTAAGTACTGTTGTTATCTAAGCTCTTGGTTTTTTAGGGGAGGAGATAGTGGTGGGGAGAGAAGTGCTGTGATGTCTGGAAGTGGCAGTGGCCATAGGGACAGCCCAACTGGCAGTGAACAGGGTCTTGGTAATGGAGTAACCAAAGTGCCGTCAGTGCAGAAGTTGGCCATTGAGAAACCTTCCTCTGTTCTCCTTGATGGCACCTCTCCACCTGTTCAGACAATAATTTTTGAGAATACCAATTACAAATCTGGACCTCCTTCTGCTTCGGCAGCCCCAGTGCCTAAGTATAATAGTCACCATCATCATCACCACCACCATTCACACAAGATGCAGAGAGTGCTGGAAAAAGGAAGGGGAAATGGTAAGTAATTTCATATTTCAATTTTATTTACAATATGCACAGACCTAATTCTCGATGATCATCATCCAAGTCACTTGATTATTGTAGTCATTTAGGTTATGGAAAGGAAATTATATATTTATGAATTATGGTTATGATATGAAGGGTTGTTACTAAAGCGTGATAATATTACTGAATTTTTACATCTGCTGCTAAATCTATTGTGATCAGTGGCTCTTACTTTGGTTATCAAACAATTTCTTAGGAGTAATTTTAAATGTGTGTGTTCTGTATCACTTTTGCTGGAAAATGTTAAAACTTCTTTGATCGTGCTGAGTCTGTTGTGGTATATTATCTATGTATTGTATAGGTGTGACATACATACTATCCAAAGAGTAAATTTAACCCCAAGATTGAAACCCTTGTAATCTTTGGATATCATTCCCTTAACACTTGAGTTACGGTAGATTGCTATTACATACAATCAGTCTGAAGAATGTTATTATGGCTTACAAAATCTACTACCTAGTTCCTGGAACTAGGGCAGCCCTAAGCTGCTGTGATTTTGAATATCCTCCATCTGATTTTCAGGGTTACTTTCTTAACTATTCATTTAATCCAGCCCATGCCGTGTGTATATATCATGCCCAGCCATTTTATCTCTTGAAGCATGATTTGATAATCATTTTTTTCCAGTGTCATTTTGGTTGAATTTAGTCAAAATAATAAAATAAAAAAGGAGTAATAAGAATCATATTTCATCCTTATTGATGTTCTTAATTTTTTCTAAATAAAACATTGAATATAAAGAAAATAATGACCTTAAAATTTATCTTGGTGTGGTGCTACTTATATTTATATATATGTAGAGCAGTAGTAACAACTTCTGCCACCCTGTGCATAGAAGATTATGGCACCCTAAGATAATGATAAGTGCTACATAAGCTTGTAGTTTTCTAGGGATGTTCATAAGAAAACAAATGAATACTTCTTTAGTTTGATTTTCCCTGTATGAGTTGCAGGAAACATTTTTGTTGCATCATTGAAATGTATATTTCAGCATTGTTTCATTCAATAGATTTTAAGGCTAGGTTCTCACATCAGTTAGATTAACCCATTAACGCCAGCAGAGTAATGGCTGGTAGAAAATGGTTATTATTCATTCTATGGTAAGAAAAATGCAAGATAAAACAATATATGTACAAAAATTAGTAGAATTTATTTAAACATGTTAGAAAAATGACCGTCCCCGAATAAGGATGTTAGGCATGGTATGGTATTTTTCACAGCAACACTTTTCCAAACACAATGTCTTTTTTATTTTTTACAATACCTTCCAGCTTTCATGTGACATATACAACATTTTGTTGTTCTACTTTATCTGGAAAGTGATTGTCGTTACTCAAATTTAGATTACTACTGCTTTTACGTCTTTTATTGCATTTATTTGTCCTGGCATCTCTTAGGTAACTTCGTATGATACTATAACGAAAATCTAATTGATCCTTTTTTTCATTTGCAGCAATTTTTTGTAGTTTCCAGGTATTAGTGACTACCATGCCTAGCTTATATGTGAATAAAACCCACCTCTATTTTTTTCCTTTTACTGCTATTCTGAACAAACCTACATTGGTCATGAGTATCTACACCACTTTGATCATAAACATATTGCACAATTTCATCTCTAAGCAGCTTTTCAAATATATCCCTGGGTGTTAAGGATTTCAATTCATTTTTAAAGATATTAAATTTCTCAGTAGAGATATTAACATTTGGGTTGAAATCAGAATAATTGGGATTTTTCTTCTATCAATTGGTTTTTGACCAAGTCAAGGTAGTCACCTAGCAAATCACCTGTGCTTACATCCTTGAGTAAATTATTTTTATTTTCCTCTTCTTCCGTAATGCTTTCCAGATTTAGCAGTTCGACAGTTTTAGGAATATATTGTGGAAATTTATTGGGATAATATCTCCTCATCTACTTCCTCACAGTCAGTCAATCTAAATTTGGTGGAATTGAATTTATTTGAAACTCCCCAGAATTTTCATCAATCAAAGCATGAGTGTCCTCATTCAATACACAAACGTTTTTTTTTTTCTACTGAAACATTCTGCTCTATAGTGCAATAACCCAATGTTGTACCTAAAATACGGATAAATAAAAATAGCCTACATATGTGCCTAACGTCCTCATATGAGGACGTCTTGATCTACGTTGTAATAAAAACATCTACCCTTAAAATATAATTATAAAATGATCTACTTATGCTAAAATGATATATTTCCAATTGTCTAAGACGAATATAATGTAACTATGTCCACAATTTTTAAGGACAAACACCTTTCATGTCACTGGTTGGAGAAATTCTTTACATCCACATTCAGCAGAAGCCAGTCGTGAACTAGAGTCAAACAAGTCTAAGTGTGTGCTTACAAATTCTGGAACACTCAATTGGTTCACAATAAAATTACAATGGAATGAATTTAAAATCTATTTTGTCAAAATGACAGTAATGAAAAACTTCCTTAAATGAGGATGGCCAGCGTTAATAGGTTAATATTCTAAGTAATCAAAAATTATGCTCAATTATCCCTTAAATTTGCATGAAATATTGATGAAGAAATTATACATGGAAGATTTGGTAGAATGAAAAGTTACTCCTTATATTTTAGGAATAGTTCTAATTTATCTTTGAAAAGGACATTTTCAGTTTTTAAAGAACAATATCCATTTAATAAACAATATATAGAGAATCCACCCAGTTGTATTTTCTTACATGGTTCAAGAAATGAATATTTTTTGGGTTAAATAATAAACAACAATTTGTTACCAAGTTCAATTTCAGTATACTAATGCTTTAATTTTGCACCTCCCCCATCCTACAAGCTTGTGCTCCAGTTGCCTTACCCCCACTATGGCTATGTGTATATAGATTTTAGTGGGGACATTGTGAAACCTATTGTTTATTTTTATGATATTTATTTATTTCTATTGTAATATTCTAATGTGGCCTTGAAATTTTTCTTTCAGATCGCAAAATGACAGATGATAGTGATGATGGAGTACCCATTGGGTATGGTGGCTCTAAAGATTTAACTAAAGTTGGAGGAATTGATGTGAAGGCTGATCCAATGCAGCTACCTCTTGGTTTTGCTAAGGTAAAGTAATTTAAAAGTAGATGGACGAATTCAAGTAGTTTCAAAATAATTTTGTGACTTGCCACGATTTTTAATTCTTGAATCTGTATTTATGAAATTAATTTTTAATTCGCATAACAGTGATTGAAATGTTGCTTTAGTTTTTTTTTCTTTTTCAAGCTAATTTTTAAATCTAGTGGGTTAAATTCAGCTTCAGATGGTATTATTTTATCTCTTACAGCACTGTTGCTACATTTAAAATTGAAAGTTCATTTTGTATTTCCATGAACTTAACTGGTGCAACCTGAGAAGATTTTTTTGTTTTAGCTGGAAATCAGTGAAATATTTTATACGTATCTCATTGTTTTCAGAACACTGAAGATAATTCTGAGATGAAATTGGACTTTGCATTTCATTCTGAGCTTTCTCAGCTGACTGAAGAGAAAGGCCATGGGGGTGTAAAAACTGGGAATAATTCTGGAGGTGGAACAATTGTTAGTAGCATGGCCCTTCAACGAAATATGCATGTAGGCTCAACCATAGGCACTGCTGCTGAGCTGAACTATAAGATTGCTGCTGTTAAAACTGTAAGTTAATGAATTTCAGGATTTTTTCTGTTTATCATTTATTACCATATAGACAACCTAAAAATGAATCTGATGAATGAGGTTAGAAGATTACCTTGACATGTTACCAAGAGGCACCAGAAAGTATAGCATTTAGTCTTAGTAGTCTTTTGTCAGAAATCACATCCCTCTTAACTAAGGGAATAAAAATTGATTATGACTCATTGCCAGTAGATCTAAATCTTGGCAAATGGAGTGAAGACAAGAACTGCCAAAGGCTGATGCATTGGCCTGCTTTTTGCCTATCAAGATGATCTTCTCTCTGAATCAGTAAAATTATCCCTTATCGCTATCATAAATTAACATTTACTCAGGATAATCTCAGAATCAACTTATCTTTTTAATTTTCCACTAGGAAAACATTTGTTTGTTGGTTTTTCCAAGGTATCTCTGCCCTCCACGGTCCTAGCAAATTTTGCATAACCCATCTGGTGGAGACTGGTTGTTAAAGGAATAAAGATGCCCTTAGAGAACCCATTGAGCAATTGGCTTACTTATGCTACTAGGGCCGATGATGCTTTAAATACCTTGATTGCGATTTTTTCATAGTCTTGAATAATGATAAGATATTTCCTTTCAATTTTGTCATACTATTTTACAATAGAGCCTTGTGAAGCTTAATCATTAGTAAATGCATTCTCTCAACCCAATTCTTATTATGGCTTTCAATTAATTTTATTGTAATTCATCATATCTTCAGCATTGACCTTGCGTCTTTGGTTAGTATGCAATGTGTTATCTCCAATAATTGTTCACTTTTAACTGAAGAAGGGGGTACAAAAATATTTCGTCGCTAAAAATGCCATGTTAGGAAATTCATCTGTTTGAAATCCAATACCTAATGGGATTCTCGTCATTTTTATATTAAAACACATTGTTTCTCTGCTGGCAGTTTTTGCTAAATATTGGTGATTAGCAAATTGATACAACAGCCAAATAACTTTTTGTTTCTGGGTATGCTACAATGATCATTAAGTAGGATAGCACATGTGCTGGTTAGTAAAAGAAGTACTCTAAATGGCTGGAGCCTGATGCGAAAGGTAGTGTTTGTAATTTGGCATGCATTTATATCCCCAGCCATTTGGTCATAAAATGGCAATAAAAGGGCTAAATACCATTTTAAGACATAAATGTGATCTTTAGAATTTAGTTTTACTTATAATAAAAATCAGTAAGTATTTCTTTGCATATCGTTAATACAACAATTGGAAGATTGAGTTGTAAACAAAATATTCTATAGAAATGTTTTTGGAATCAGAAATTAGCTTCCAAAATTTGGATTCCGATACCCAAAATTTCCAATATTTCAGATTCTGATTAATCATCCTATCTCTACCAATTCCACTCCTCTGAGTTAGTTATGATAAAGTGTGATCTAGATTCTCTCCTGTGAAAGATGTGTTATGATGTTTCCTCCTGAAATTTTTGGATTGTTTTCAAAAGTGTACAAGTTTCATTACATCCATGGCTCTGATGTTTCAGTTTTGGGAAAATGCTCCTACTATGCCTACGGTCCTAGAAATCTCGGAAAGTAATGATGGTGGTTCTGGAGTTGCAGTAGCATCTTCATCAGTAGCAGCTGTTACGTCTGCCTCTCCATCATCATCATCACCTTCTTTAGCTCCTGGTGTTGCGACTGTTACAACAGGGTTTGTAGTAGAACAGCCATCGTCTTCAGTTGTCGTGGTCACTGGTGAAGATGGCTCAGCTCTTAGTGCCACTGAAGTAGTCTTCAGGTAAGTTGAATTTTGCAATTTTCCTTTTAAGTTGTAATTATTTTTCTTGTTTTTGATTTTACAAGTGTTGTTTGTTTGCAAAAAAAAACTTAATTTCTTTTTTCAAGTCCGGGGACACCAATGCAAGGATCTAATAGTTTTGGAGTTGCACCTGCTAGTTTGGGAAAGGGTGATCCTAATTCAACAACAAGCAATGTATGCAAGGTAGTAATTTGCTGTCATTCTTTATGTAATAGTTGGATTTTATTGATGGTTTTGCTTTGGCAAAGAAGTTTTTCTTTGGAAATGAGGGAAGCTTCTTGTAAGCTATTTAGGGAAAGGAATATTTAAGTATAAAATATGGCGTTTGTTTTATGACAAAATTAATTGCTGAGAGACAAATTAGTACATTATATTATGTATTGACTGCTAAGCTCATGAAACAGAATTTTCAAGATAGTAGTTTTTTAAAGCCGATGCTATTGCTTGGGTGACTCAAGGTCATGGATCTGTGATCCTGTAAAGAATAAGTTATCATTATGTAAAGGGCTACATTAAATTAATCTTAAATTTGTTGGCCAAAGCAAGCATTGTTTACCTCTTTTGATAAAATCAAAAGGTGAAACCACAGCAGCAGACAGCTGTTATGTCAACTGGGCCATCACCCATAGGACATCCTGGTCCCCTTTCACCACCACCATATAACTCATCCAATGCTCAGGCAACAGCTGGGCACATAAACTATCAGGTAAATTATTGCTGAGATGGGCTACAGTCTCTTTCTCTTTCGAGATCTTTTGTGCTCATTAGGATGTGGACATATAAGGTCATTCCTGTTTTACAAACACAATTGATTGCACAACCACAAGAAATTTTTCTGTCCTCAAAATATTGTAGTTTTGGATGTATGCAAACAAGCCTTTATCTCCCAGAGCCTTAGGTTCTTATGAAGAGGTAGTAATTTTTCTACTTCAAAATTTAATTTCTTTTTCATGTGGGGGAAGATTTTATATGTCAACTTTTTTCAGTTTGGCTGTGTATTTTTTGTGGATAAATGAAATAATTATTCTTCATTGTAATTAAGAGGCTGAAAGAGTTAAATATTTATACCACCTGTAATATTCTGACAATTTATTTTTCATAGCCTACAATTGGAGGGACTGCTCAGTTTGGTGGAATGTCTGCAATTCCATCTCCTCCTTCTGTTATTTTCAACTCCTCCCAACAAATACCTGCACAAGGAGGACTATATGGTGCATTCCCAATTGATGGTCAGGTCTGTAAACATTCTTTAGCCAGTCGGCTCAAGAGCCTACACATGCCATCCCTATATTATTTAATTTATTGTGCACTTATCAGAAATTTAAATTTCTCAGTTTAGTATGTTGTGAAAATTGATCACAAGTTTTGCACATACTGTTCATATTAATGCTTGATTTAAGAGTCTAAAGCTTGCATTAATTTCAAATTATTTGTATTTGTGAGTTTTTTTGGGTTCTCAGATTTTTGCAATAATGCAGCTGTAATATGCAATGTAGATTTTGGGAATACATCTAAAAATGAACCTCAAGATATATGATTTATTTGAAGTATACTTGTAATAATCAGTTTGTTATAGTCAATGATGTTTTGCTCTTTTCAGGTACTTGGTGGTGGTGCAAGATCACAGTTTCCTCAATTTCCAAGTCCTTATGGTCTTTCTCAGAGTATTGGGGGCACTTCTGCTTTTAGTCCTCAGTCAATGTATCTCCATCAACCAGCACCTCACCCCCAACCACCACCTCCAACTGCTGCGCCAGACATGTACCCCTCATCTCTTTCACAGTTTCGACTACAGGTATGATAGTGTAAACTGCATCATTTATCTGAGAAATTTCAATGTAGCTGCCTTCGAAAAATTTGGTACCAGTGAGGTTTCTTTTTAATGATTTTACTCTTACAACCTTTGCTATTACTTATTTAACACAATGTGTGTGAATACTTTGAGAAATATCTCTTCAAATGTTTTTAATTGGAAAAATTGTTTCTGGATTATTTTAATTGACCCTAATGCTTAAAAGATTGCTCATCACACTTATTATCATAGTCAACTATCTGGACTAATTAGATCATACCAAAATTCCTTCTCACCTCCTCTTACAAATTTGAATTTCCTTTTTAAAGAATTTCTTGTAAATGGTAGTCTAATAAAACCCATTATGTAGTCCTAAACTGCATATCCTTCTGTTTGTGACCAGTTAAGCTTATATTATCAATCCAATGTTAAATTGTTGAAGGAGTTCAAATGATGAAGGAAAAGTTGTCAAATGTACTAGCAGTTGTGAAATAATGGTGACAAGTGAGCTGAAACAGAATTTATGCATAATACCTCAATGAATAAAGATCTTAGAATGAGTAATGGTGATGATACATTCATTCAGATATCTTGAAGCTTGGCTATATCCAATCTGTGGATCTAAAGTTCAATAAGTTGGTTTAATTATGGAACTGCAAGATGGGACTATAACCCCATTTCAGTGTTAGAAAGGTCTGATGATTTATACTGTATTAGCTAGATTTATCGGAACTGGAGTCATCCCACAAAGTACCTTTTTGGTCCCTTAAAATCAGATTTTACATTAACTTCACTGAGAATAAAATTTGAATCTTTGATCGATCTTTGCTTCTATTTAGGATTTAGCTATGTTAATTGCCTGCAACATATCAAAGTTGTTTTATTCACTTGAGTTAATTTTTTCCTTGGAGTACATATTTATTTGTAGTAAGTGATCTAAGCATGTTGGAAAACTTGACAGGCTGCTGCTGGTATTGGAGCTCCTTATGCTGGATCAGGGCACCATGTGGGAGGTACAACACCCCCTCAAGCTCCAGCTGCTATGCTCATATCTACACCACCGGCAAACTCTCTGGCAGCTGTTAAGCCTCCTCCTTCACAGAACCAAGGGACAGGTGGAGGGCAGGGGGCAGGTGGGGGAGGAGCACAGCAGCCACCTCCATCTCAAGGCGCTCCTCCAGGAGCAGTGGGCTCCAAAGGAGCCACTGGTCATTATGGAGGAACTGGAACCCTTAGCTCTGCAATTCCCTCTGCTCCTCAACCTTCCCCAGTAAGTAGTCACTCTTAAACTATTAGTTCTCTAAAGGTAAAGATAAAATCTAGGCATCATTTAATAAAGGTATAGTGGCCGTAATTACCATAAGTTAGAACTGATATTCAACTCGGTAGTGTTGATTGCTATAGTTCATACTCCAGTTTTCGTAATTATAGATATTTATAATTAGGATAACTGGAGGATTATTTATAATTGCTATACCAAGATCTTCAGCTCATACTAATGATAGTCAGAATTTTGCATCTTTATACTCATTGGGATTCCCATAACATCTTTATCATTGTAATGTTTTCAGTTTTAATATTTTTCAGATTGTGTGGATGTGAAATGCAGAAAATTATTACTATGTGCCGGTCTTTCAATTTTATCCTTTTTTTTTGCTCATGTACGCTGTTACATCTGTATCATCAGATTTCCTTTCATCCTTTGAAAAGTTGTCATCCCAAGTCAAATTTTCTGAAGATATTATAGAAGCACTCCCTTAGAAGTCCCCTTGCTGTTAATTTCCATCTTTTGAAATAAGGTCATTTATTTGTTCACAGACCACATAATCATTCCTGCAGGAACAATCAAATTTGTCATAATGTGTGAACAAACCTCAACACCTTCCAGGGGATTCCCCTCAGATACTCTGCTAACCTTTTCATGCTCTGGTTTTTTTCACTTACATGGTTAAAAAATAAGCAGTTTTGTTTATTTCATAAAGTAAATGCCCCGTGTACAGTATTTAACTTGACAGCACCAAACTTTACTTTTTAATAGCAACTAAGCCAAAAATTTAAAAAAATTATTTTGCAACCCATCTCACTAGAGAAATACTACTTAAGCGTTTTTCTAATTTTAATTTGAAAGTTTAACTCTTTAGTGCCCAATGTTATAAATAGTGAGAAACTTACAGTTTCTTTTGTAATGCTGTATTGACATGTTAGATTTCAAAAATAATAAAAGTAAAATTTATATGTAAATAATTAACATTGCATATATGCAACTTTGGCCAAATCCACTATATTGGTGGGAGTTATGCAACTCTGTCACATTTACGATACAATGACTTTTTTCCAATGTCATATCTCATAGGTTAGTGCCTCCTAACATCTTGGAACTCACGGTACATTACTTATTTACTCAAATCTTGTGGCTCAGTAAAACAAATGTTTTGAGTTTTCTAAATAAAAATTGATACAGAAGACCCTTTAAGTGAGAAATGAAATGTTAAATTACCTCAACTCTTGTTATAGACCAAATCTTTTGCAAACTAACGAGCATATGAGAGGGAAAATTTATAATAATATGCCACCCTCTGATATCATGGGGCACATCAAGGGCTTATTTATGGCACACTGGTTAGGAAGCACTGAACACCATCCCTTCTCTCCTTTGATGAATTCCCTTGGTATAACCATTTTATAATCCTTTATAAAATTACAAAATCTACTTCTAATATGGACATAAAGTTTTTTCTTCTCAATAAAATAGGTTGGAAACTTAAATAACAATTTCAGTTATTTCTTTGTTTAAGTATGATCATATTGAATTACTTGTGGATGATAATTTTCAAAGGATATTGGATGTATGGAAAGCATGCGTTATTTATGTATGAAACATTTTGGTGGAAGGTGAGGGCAAATCATCTGGTGACAAGTGACAGTCTAATAGCTGTAGACCCTGTTTTGGCAGTTTCGAAAATTCAACATTAAGTTCAGTATTATAACTAGAGGAAATGCCTTTTTTTCCTGGAAATAAATAAAAGAAGATGGTCAATAGGCATTATTCTAAAAATAGATATCAATAAAAACAGATGGAAAATTTTGATTAGATAGTAAATAATTTAACTAGATGTAGACTCGACAGGAAATTCTAAAATTTAAATAAATTTTATGAAAAATAATTGTTACTGATGATATTTCTGCATTAAATGTTAATACATGACTTCAACTGCAACATTAATAACAGAAATAATTAAAATTTAATGTCTAACATAACAATTTCACATTTAGCAATAATGTTTCATTTTCAATGCTTTGGTTAGAAATTGGTTAAATAAGTATAATTATAAAATCACCATGCTTATTACAGTTTAGATATTATGTTAATGGAACAGTGCTCAAAGAATAGAACTGTATTTAAAGTAAAATTCCTCTAATAACTTCTGGATAGGAGCAGGTTTCAACATTCAATTCAAGTAGTAATATTCTGGCATTAAAATACAAAAGGATTAACATAACAGCGGTGGTTGTTGAATAAATAAGTAAAGAAGAATAAATTTAAGGTTGTTAGATAATAATTAGGAGGGAGTGATACAGAACAGTGACACTGATGAAAAAGGGTGCAGGTGTCACTCCAAGAAACTTTGAGTAGTAGATCAGCTGGGTTTTTCTTGGGCATAAGAGGGAAATCGTATGGTCAATTTATTACCCTAAAGGGAGCTAGGAGAATTTGCTACTAGGAAACATACTACCCAGGAACATAAGAAAGATTTTAAAATGTTACATAGTGTATTCTAATTCTTTGTCTTACTTTCTAAATTGAATGACAAAGAATGTTATGATAGTGACCTAATGAGGTTTAATTTATTCTCTACATAATACTTTCAGGTGCTGATGCATTGAAAGTGATAATGTAAGTGAATGAGTGATTTGAATTTCAATTTCTGCAAACATCTCCATAATGTTTTAGGAGTGTTAACAAAATAGTAATTTATAATGTACAGGATAGTATAATAGATAGACTTAATATTTTCAAAGGTATGAAAAGTTTTATTAATATCTCTAATTCGGATGCTAATTTATTTTATTACTTTGAAATCTTTAAATGAGATTTTTCTAATCTGTCTGCAGGTATACATTCAATATAATGACCAAGGGCAAGCTGTGCTAAATCACAGCTTCTTGTCAGCTGGATCTCAAATGGTGCAGCGTCCCGGCCCAGTTCAAAGTACTGTAGTGCCTCCTCCCATTCAGCCTCCGACTTCCTTCTATTCTACATCGGCTGGTAAGTTACCACAGCAGTCAATTCACTCCATTACTTCTTGAACAAGTTTATTTTAGGTGTGGAAACTCCTGTATAAACTTAATTTGCTGGTGGGGATATCTACATTTTTGTTTGCTGCATTTACTTGAACTTTACCATGGAATTAACAGTGGAGTGCTAATTTTTCAGTTTGCATAACCCCTGAGATGCACATTGTAGCTTCGTGTATAGTATCTTCTATACTGTCGTATTGTTATTAGGTCTATTTGCAGAGACAGTTCAGAATTAGTTCAGTACTTTTTGTATATGTACATGTGCAGGATAATTTACCTTACCTTACTGCAAATTGACATATTTACAGTTTTAGTTCACTGATAATTAGCTCTTATAGAATGGTTTATCTTCAGAAAGGTACCTGTCCAGCATAAGTTTATTTTGAATATACTCAAACATTGTTAATGAATTATTTCTTATAGCAAGAATCCATTTACAAAAGTCAATATAAATGGTGATCCTTTTAGCTTTTTAACAAATTGTATAATGTATATAATGTGCATTGAATCGACTTCTGTTGTAAGCCAAGGAGGAGATTATTGACTGCTTCAAGAAAATGGCCATTAAAAACCTTTATAGAATGAAGACTTTCCTTTAAGTGTTTTCAAGGTTGCATATCAAATTGAGTTCAGTAAGAATGAGAGCATTTTTTGCACAAAGAAATGTTTTTTAAATCATCATCATTGATACAAACCGTATCAATCATCATTGATACAAACAGTATCAATCATCATTGATACTGTTTGTTTAGCTCTAGCATCAGGAAAATATTGATTTCAGACAATGCATTTACATTTTGTCTGTTTTTGTAATTGAGATTTTATTTAAATCTGCTAATATATTGGTATATTTTCAATCTTTCACTTTTAGTAAGTTTGTTTTCATTAATTCTAGAAGCAAACAACAACAGTGCTCTCACTCATTGTGGTAGTTCATTGAAAGGTAGTCCTTTATGCACTCTTTCATTAATTCCCAAGCTTGAGTCGATATGATTTCAATTGATAGTGGACTGTTGTGGAAAAGCTTTTTCTGAATATTCCTCAGATATGATTCATAGAAATCGTAAAACGGTCACGCAAACCTAATAAGGTTTTTGCGTTGCACCCTTTGGGTCGACACTTTACTCTGTTTGCAGGAGGCCAGACGGGATTTTACCAGCCGGGCAGCTCAGGATTAGGGCAGGCTCAACTTCATCAGACAGCTGCTGCTGCAGCCGCAGCTGTGTCTTCAGCATTTGGCCTCGCTCAGGGCTTTGGTCCCTCCCAGTCAGCCCCAACACCAGTTGGCCTTCAGAATTTCGGATCTCAGGTGAGTGATCTCTTCTTTAAAACGTGATTTTGTGTTATATATTTGATTGCCAAAACTTACAGAAGAAAAATCTTAGCTGACCCTAAGATATCACAGTTGTGAACCCTGAAATTCCCATAGAGGCTCCCAGATAACCAAGTGGTTAGATGCTTTTCTTTGATGAATGAGGTCCCTGGTTCAATTCTTGGTGGGGGCTCACATATGCAAATTTAATTCAGCTGTCTAAGCACTTTTAAAATTACTATTAAAAATTTCCTTGATAGGATTGTCTTTTAGGAATCTATTATGTTACTATTCTGAAATTAATTTTGTCTCTTCAATTCTAAGTAAGCTTTTCTAATGCAAGTTTTGCATGTATATCTTAATTTTATAGACGTCAGCATTGTGGCTGTTATCCCAGTTCAGATTTAAAAATTTTTGATAGTATAAAATCGTTCCGCAATGAAAAATATTTTGGTGAAATTTCATATTAAGCAGATCTTTTATTAACAGATCTTAGTTAGTTACTTGTTTTTGCTCAAAGATGTTGATAAAAAAAAGAAATTTTTTTTCTCTTTCAATTTCTTCATCCAAAGATGTTGATGTTGTATTTAAGGTTACCTGTAATTCATGCAGGTAGGTGAAAGTAGTAACTAAATGACAACTTAAAGTTATGAATAAAATCAAACATTGGTGTACTAAATTTTGCTTGCTTAAGATATTGTTCATTGATTTCTATTGATACTCACCTATGATTGTATGTTTTGAATTTTCTGATCAATTAGGATAGCCCTTGAATTCAGAAGTTGTACTTTGTTTCAGTTTTATTTTGTTTTGCTAAGGAATTTATTTTCTTAAAATCGATTTCCATTGATCAGCAATAGCCATTCTATCACAGTTCAGCAGCCTGGTGTTAAACAAATTACACAATGTAAATCTTGAAAGAATCAATGGCTTAATTAACGTAAAAATTACGGAGTATGAAACTTTTATATTTAAAAAGTAAGGCAATGACTCTTTTTGTAAGAGGTTCTTCTTTTATACCTAACTGCTTTTGTAGAAGCTGCTCTAACATCAGACATTCTTTACAGGATAAATTTCAACCAAAACCATTTAAGATTGTTTTTTATTTTTAAAAATATTTATACAGGATAGTATAATAGATAGACTTAATATTTTCAAAGGTATGAAAAGTTTTATTAATATCTCTAATTCGGATGCTAATTTATTTTATTACTTTGAAATCTTTAAATGAGATTTTTCTAATCTGTCTGCAGGTATACATTCAATATAATGACCAAGGGCAAGCTGTGCTAAATCACAGCTTCTTGTCAGCTGGATCTCAAATGGTGCAGCGTCCCGGCCCAGTTCAAAGTACTGTAGTGCCTCCTCCCATTCAGCCTCCGACTTCCTTCTATTCTACATCGGCTGGTAAGTTACCACAGCAGTCAATTCACTCCATTACTTCTTGAACAAGTTTATTTTAGGTGTGGAAACTCCTGTATAAACTTAATTTGCTGGTGGGGATATCTACATTTTTGTTTGCTGCATTTACTTGAACTTTACCATGGAATTAACAGTGGAGTGCTAATTTTTCAGTTTGCATAACCCCTGAGATGCACATTGTAGCTTCGTGTATAGTATCTTCTATACTGTCGTATTGTTATTAGGTCTATTTGCAGAGACAGTTCAGAATTAGTTCAGTACTTTTTGTATATGTACATGTGCAGGATAATTTACCTTACCTTACTGCAAATTGACATATTTACAGTTTTAGTTCACTGATAATTAGCTCTTATAGAATGGTTTATCTTCAGAAAGGTACCTGTCCAGCATAAGTTTATTTTGAATATACTCAAACATTGTTAATGAATTATTTCTTATAGCAAGAATCCATTTACAAAAGTCAATATAAATGGTGATCCTTTTAGCTTTTTAACAAATTGTATAATGTATATAATGTGCATTGAATCGACTTCTGTTGTAAGCCAAGGAGGAGATTATTGACTGCTTCAAGAAAATGGCCATTAAAAACCTTTATAGAATGAAGACTTTCCTTTAAGTGTTTTCAAGGTTGCATATCAAATTGAGTTCAGTAAGAATGAGAGCATTTTTTGCACAAAGAAATGTTTTTTAAATCATCATCATTGATACAAACCGTATCAATCATCATTGATACAAACAGTATCAATCATCATTGATACTGTTTGTTTAGCTCTAGCATCAGGAAAATATTGATTTCAGACAATGCATTTACATTTTGTCTGTTTTTGTAATTGAGATTTTATTTAAATCTGCTAATATATTGGTATATTTTCAATCTTTCACTTTTAGTAAGTTTGTTTTCATTAATTCTAGAAGCAAACAACAACAGTGCTCTCACTCATTGTGGTAGTTCATTGAAAGGTAGTCCTTTATGCACTCTTTCATTAATTCCCAAGCTTGAGTCGATATGATTTCAATTGATAGTGGACTGTTGTGGAAAAGCTTTTTCTGAATATTCCTCAGATATGATTCATAGAAATCGTAAAACGGTCACGCAAACCTAATAAGGTTTTTGCGTTGCACCCTTTGGGTCGACACTTTACTCTGTTTGCAGGAGGCCAGACGGGATTTTACCAGCCGGGCAGCTCAGGATTAGGGCAGGCTCAACTTCATCAGACAGCTGCTGCTGCAGCCGCAGCTGTGTCTTCAGCATTTGGCCTCGCTCAGGGCTTTGGTCCCTCCCAGTCAGCCCCAACACCAGTTGGCCTTCAGAATTTCGGATCTCAGGTGAGTGATCTCTTCTTTAAAACGTGATTTTGTGTTATATATTTGATTGCCAAAACTTACAGAAGAAAAATCTTAGCTGACCCTAAGATATCACAGTTGTGAACCCTGAAATTCCCATAGAGGCTCCCAGATAACCAAGTGGTTAGATGCTTTTCTTTGATGAATGAGGTCCCTGGTTCAATTCTTGGTGGGGGCTCACATATGCAAATTTAATTCAGCTGTCTAAGCACTTTTAAAATTACTATTAAAAATTTCCTTGATAGGATTGTCTTTTAGGAATCTATTATGTTACTATTCTGAAATTAATTTTGTCTCTTCAATTCTAAGTAAGCTTTTCTAATGCAAGTTTTGCATGTATATCTTAATTTTATAGA
>KZ308426.1:1010920-1022473 GCA_000376725.2 Ladona fulva | reverse complement strand
ATGTCTCATTTTCATTGAGATAAATAATCATGTGAGTCATCGGAAAAGTGTATACGAAAAGAGGAACGAGTTTGATAGTAATACAAAGACGGATGAGACAAGGTCAAATTAAGTAGATATGACATCCGCTACGCAGCAAAAGTTACGCTACGGTGCAGAAAACACCTTATGCTCTTCTAGCCAAAAAAACGAACATATAATTAATTTTCATAATGAAAATTAGTCAATATTGATAAGGAAGCATGACAGATACTAAAAATATGGCTACAAAAGCTATCCGACGCACAAAAAAGAAAAGGCGTGAGCGTAAAAACACCGGGCCGATAGATCGGCCCGTGGCATTCTTCGCACATACCCCGTGGGCCGATAGATCGGCCCCCTGGCACTATAAGGGTTAATGATATTTGTGTTTGTTCTTCATCTTATAAATGTTGTAATATTATATTATAACTTTGTCCAAATGTGAGTGTGTTATTGCAACAATCATATGTACATTTTGGAGAGTTTGCTAAGAAGTTTCCTAACCTGAATTATACGAAAATGTTTACTTTTTAAATAAATATATCATAAAAAATTACAAAGTAAAATGTAGTAAAATTTAATAGATGGTCAAAGTATTGTTTGCATTTTTGAAATATTGATTACAGTTGGCTGCAGCACAGCAGTATCGCAGCACTTATCTTAAGAGTGGAGGTGGTGGAGGTGGGAGCAGTGGGATGCCTTCGGATCACTTGCAAACTGGTGGAAGGAGTCAGCTCAAATCTCCATCTGCAAACCCTGGCAGCCAGCCACAGGCTCCTCCTCCTGATGTCTTAACTTCTCCATTCTCCTCGGGTGAGAGAAATGCTCTTCCTTCTCGGAGAAATAACCCTGGCCCACCTCGCAGGCGGCATCCTCAGTGAATTGTCCTAATTTTTGCAAAGAGCCACAAACTTGCTCTCATGTTTGGTTTGATTTAATCCAGGTTTTGTTGTAACGATAACCTTTGGCAGAATTTGAGTCAAAAATATATTTGTTTCTTTGTAATGACGCCTTATTTTGGCAGTGATGTCTTAAATTATAAGGAGAAAATTTACATTTGGAGCTCTTTCGGTAACAGATTAAAGACTCTCGAGCTTCAGTTTATTTATAATTCTCAGCTAGCCATTCCCAAATTACAGTATTATTTATTTACTGTATAGAGCATTCATAGTTCTAAGGATTTTCAAAATTTGCCCACGGCAATTTCTCTGGAGATGTTTTAGGTGTATGCAGAATTTACTTCAGTTGTCTCATAGGTTTCATTATGATGATCAAGCATGCAGTTTGGATGCTCTGGAAAATATTTCTATAAAACTTCTGATTGATTGAGCTTGTGGGTTTCTAATAGCTCTTATTTCTGTAGAAAAGTGAAGCCAAAAATCAATTCTGAGCTTACAGGACTGCTTTTGGGTGTGCCTTCGGAGTAAAACCATGCATTTTGTAATGATTTGGATACATATCATCTTCCAGTGTTTGTTACATTTTGTACAGTTTTGCAAATGGGATATTGCAGGAACATTCATTGTGAATAGTATTAACTAAAATATGTTATGTGTTTTAATGCCTTAAAAAGATATATGCCAGTTTGATAAGTAGTAAAAGTGTGCATCAAGAATTTTGTGAAGCAATTTCTTTTAATCCAGATTTGAGCTTTGATGGTGCTAAGAGAATCATTTAATGATACTGGATAAACTTGCTGAATATAAAATCAAAACATAGTAATGAAACATTTCTTACTAAATTAGATGAAGAACTATCATGTTTGTTTTGATTATTGTGGAAGCACATATGTTGTCGTTTGTGTGCATGTGCATTTGTGTGGCTGGAAGTTGTCTGTATGGGGTGAAAATGTGGTTGCCCTCTGAAGCGATATATTTATTTATATTCTGGTACGAATAAATATTTTCAGATTTCAATTTCTTATCAATTATTTAGACATTGTCAAAGTGTTTGTGTTCAACTGCAGAATCATTTTCTCCTGAGTTACTTTTTAAATTAATGGATACATCAATGTGATCTTTGAATGTGTATTAGATCTAGCGTTTAATAATGTTATCTATGCTGAAAAGGTATTAGCCTTGAAAGCATTGTTCCTATTCCTGGTTCCTATATAATAGGGATGGTTGTAGATTAATGTTAACACATGGTTAGAAAGTAGTTGCTTATCTCCTTGTATTCTTCCTTGCTATCTTCTCTGTCATTCACCGATCAAATATCTTGTCCTAAAAGACTGCTGAAGTTATCTTCAAGTAAAGATGAGTAAACCTTTGAATACGTTCATGCAGAAGCATTTTGTGTGAGAAAAGATTGATAAATAGCTTCTTCTAATTGCGGTTGGATTATTGTCAGCATTTTAGTTAAATGAAACTTTTATAAAGGTAGTTTTACTATGTAGCTCTTTCGTTAAAAATGAGTGTTAACATTTCTTTTTCTATTGATATCTGCCAAACGTTAGCATGAAATTTTTTATTTCGTTGTTTTCCCATATAGAAGGATCTTTTTTTTATGTATTTAGTTTGTATGCTGCCGATTATCAGAAAGCTCTTGATTTATTGTTAACTTAAATTTGTGATTGCTAATCGTAGATCAACTTATGATATTTGTGAAATTGTGGGTTTCTTTTTTCCTTAAAGAAACTCTCTGTTGATTGTATGATAAATAATGTGAAAGGAATAAAGACTCTGTAGATATTGTTTTCTTCTTTGAACATTACGATTAAGATGTGAATTGTGTTTTAATAATTTTACTGTCCGTAGCTCGTTTTTTGTGTATGTATTATGAATTTTAAATATTGGTGTTGTATTCATCACATGGTGCAATAAAACAGGTTTTTTGTCCACCATGCATAAGAGTATGTTCAAGTGCTCTAGGTTTTTCGTATGATATTTAAATCATGCATGATAGTTGTTTATGAATTGATGGCTGTTTAGATGTACAGGTTTTTGTAATAAAAAACTTTTAAAGGAATTATTGATTACGTGAGAGGTGAATTTATTCTCTATAAAATCTGTTCTTGTCCAACTCTGTGCTTATAGATTTTGAGCTTAACAAAGAAAGAATAAGCTTAATTGCATTGCAGGTGCTACAATTGTGATATCATCCTCTTATTAAATTAGAATCTCAATTTTGAGATTTCTTTGTTGAACTTGTATTATGCGTTATTTGTAGACTCCCTTTCCTGATAGTTCATAAATCGTTATCCAGAAGTTGATTTTGTCAGTAATGGTAGGTAATGAAATTCAAATCATATGAGGATTGATAAAAAAAACTGTTTGCTTTTGATTAGGAATATAGGTGGTGTCCCATGAAAATGCCATGAATGATTTTTTGTAAGGAATATTACATTTATCAGTTGAAAGTAAGTTAATTTTTTTCTAATTGGTCGTCTTTATAACCTGAATCTTTCCTTAGACTATCCAAGCTTAAGGAGTTGAACTTAAGTTACATTTACTCTACTCAATATTATTGTCTTTTTTTAGGTTCTACTGGTAATTTGTTTTTGTCATTCAGCTGGACCTCCTCCTAAGTGACCACATTGCTGCGTGCTCCTCATTTCAATTACTTTGATTAAGTTAGGTCATTATCTGAAAGTGTGTAAATAGAACAAAACAGTAGTGCTTTGGGGGGGGGGGGAAATAAAATTTTTGTTATATTTTTTATGAAGCACGCTTATGGTGGTGATAGCAGGTGAGGTCATGGTGGTATTTTAAGTTACCCAACCTCATGGCCATTAGGAAAGTCAAAGCGTCTCTTTATACTCTTTCTCTCTAGTGAACACCTTAATTGTTTCACGTTATTCAGTAAAAATATATTTATTTATATATTTTGAGCAGTTTGCCTAAGATGACCTTATTACTTTTTGTTTTTTAAGTGTGGATGTTGTGTGAATGACAAAGTGTAATTAGGGCTGTAAATTCAATGGAATTTTAGAATGGCAGATAAAGTCCAATTCAACTACAAATGATTGAGAAACGATGGGTGAGAGAAAAGTGGAAAATAAAAATATTGGTGTCAAAGTGTCATCTCCCCTGATTGTGGTGTGGATCATTAAGAAGAAAACAAGTGGTTAGACTTTGGTTCTCAATGACTGTACTCATGATGTTCTTCACCAAATAGGACTTTGTGTTTGTATGTTGATTTTGAATAAAGCTTTAGATACTTGAATTGGCATTTTTTGTTGGACACCCTTATATTCAATCATCGAAAGTGGTTTACTTGTGTAAATTGAATAAGTATGTGAATATAGTGCTTTAAATTAGACTGCATGAAAGTAGTAAGGATGTTTAACATGAGACTGCATGCATACTTTTTCACATCATTATCTCAAACTGTTTCATTCATATAAATTCAGAATGTACTTATCCATTTCTGGCAATAAAAAGATGCCTTATTACTTCTCTTCATAAAGGCTTCTCTGTAATTTTGGCATTACACATTTTTATATGCAATTTACTTATTTCTGATATTGGCTGTAGAGAGACTCTTCTCTAAAGAACAGGTTAAATATTAATAGCTGGTGGATTGAGGTGCACATAATGTGATTATTGCTCTATAACTCCTGCTGTTGTAAACTTGATCCAGAAGTTTAATTTGTTCAAAATATGAGGAGCTAGAGAACTGAACTAATGTACTTGGGAAATGGCTGCAAAATTTCCATAGTGGAAGATTCTGGAAAAGGCAGAGTATTGTTACAGCAATGAACTATTTGTTCCCATTTAGCCAAATTTTTAGAGAGCATGGTTATCGACCTGGATGTTTTATCTATGTAATTTTTCATATCCTTCACTGTTTCATTGTGTTGGTCTTATTTATGGGATGATATTTATATTAGTTTTATAATTAACAAAAGTGGAAGTTATTAACTTCGTCTCAGCTTCTGAAAACGTATAAGCAATTTCTGTCATATCAGAGTATTTTGCCTACCATATTTTTTATTGTGTGGCAACTTTTTAAAAGTTCTCTAATTCTACAATGTGAATTGAAAATAACTCCATATTTTAAATTTAGTTATATAGGTATTCAGTTACCTTTTCAATGTGACAATTACAAGCACAAAATTGTTTTTATCTGCAGCTCAGATACCATCCCCAAAATCCCGCAATACTAAACTTCAAGGTGGCCCTGGTGCTGGAAACCAGCAGCAGCAGCAAAGTCCAACACAGGCTTCAACTCACCAAAAATTTTCATCTTACACGCCTGTAACAGCTTTGGTCAGTAGAACTGAGATCATATTTTGTATTTAGATGATAATTTTCTGATATTGTTCAAGAATCTTCAATTTTTAAGAATTAAATGCACTATGAGCATTGTGAAATGCATTCCTGTAGATTTGAAGATGAGACGATGTGCAGGACTTTCCTTCAATGTAAACATTTCATGATAAAAATTCACCTTTTTTGTGTATCTGCTGTATTACAATTCGACCCTTAGTTAATGCTTTGCTATTTTTTTGCAAATTGGCATTCTCTTTGTTTTAGCCCATTATTACTGCAACTTCTTTTCGTCATTAAAAGCACCTGTTGACCATCATTGATGAAGTAACATGAGCTATATCTTCACCTGATATGGAGACTAAGCTCCTAAGTCTCTGTTTTTTTATCTTCAAAAGATTGTTCCCATGTGACCAGAGGTTTGCCATCTCTACCCTATTTGGGCAGATATGTCACTGAGCCAGCCTGCCTTTGTGAGAAAATACTATTTGGTGGTTTAGATTATAAATTGATTTGGTTTTGTAGTTACAATAATTCGTTGCTATTCAAATTCTTCATGAATATTTATCCACTTCCTTTTCTTATCTTTGACTGTTACTAACCTCACCTACTCTCCTTCTTAATTACTAACTGTATGCCTAATTGACATCCAGCCCTCTTTTCATAATCAATTGTCAGTATATCCATTAGCCTCGGTGAGGTTCATCTCTTCAGTTTTATATCTTACCAAGAGATCATTAAGCAGTTACTATCCAGTCTTCCGTCATCTACCCAATTTTGTTGCATTTGAACACAATTTCATTTGGCAGCTTCTCTTATAGAATAAAAACAGAATTTGCATCATCAGCAAATTGACATATACAGTAATTTGTAACTTCCCGTTTCTTTTTATGATAACTGATTTTGCTCCTTTCTTGTGTATGGTGGTATTTCTCGACATGTTGAAACAGAGTTTCAGCATTACCAATCTGAAGTAAAACCCATCTCTAATAATTATATTATATGTCCTTGATAATAAATTAGCTTCTTATTAAATCTCTGTTGAGTTTGCGTAAGTTTCATCCAACTACAAAGACCAAGACCTTATCAAGGCATACAACATTCAGTCCATCCAAGACAAGCTTCTTCCACACAATAATTTTCTCCATCAATAATTCTTGAATTTCTCTCACAGTACTTTAAATTTAATTAAATGCAGCATCAAGTTTATGAATGAAAATACTGTGAAATTTCCCTCATATTTATTGCAATTAGCTTAAATTATAAACACTAAACATATGCTATCATTATTTATTTCTGAAACAGTCCAGAAAAGAAATTTTTTCAGAAAATAAAATAATTGATGTATTTAGGTATATAGTCATACAGTCTTCTCATATTGCTGAAGTAATTCTTCATGGGTTGCTAACCGGGTGGTTTCCTGGTGGATCACCGACGTTTCAACTGCTGACACTGCGGCCATCCTTAGGGCGAGTTCTTGAATTTATGAATTTAACAATAAAAGTTAAGACTGTAGTCAACTCTATTTATATTCATTTACCGTCCGATTATAATCAAGTGTAGGCCAACCTTAAAAACAAGGTATTGATGAAAAATATGTAGTCTAATAATGTAACATTGTCTATTGTAGCCCTCCTTTCTCTAGAATATGCTCTTATTTAAAGTCCACATGTGTTAATGTATGTTGTTTTCGTGCACTTTGATTCATCGATCACTCAAAACCATATTGTGGATTATGTTAATCATTTTGGGGGTAGTCACTTCCACTAAATGTCCTGAACGATTTTCATCTTTAGTGGATGAACAGCCACGTTTAAACTCATTTACCCAATTGTAAACAGTTGCGAACACAGGAGCAGATGTGCCATGAACTTCATCCAGCTATCTTTGATCGCTTTCCATGTTAAGCCTTTTAAATATAAGTGTTTAATCACCACTCGAAACTCGCTTTTTTCCATTTTTCTAAATAAACAAAAGTTTTTTGCTTCAATCAACAATAAAAATGAAACCATGTGATGGATACAACTGAGACTTTAACAGCTATCAAGTGAGTAATGATGCTTATTAAAAACAAACCATTTATGATACGAACCCCATCTCTTGGATTTTCTAAGGACTTATTGAACAACCCTCATACTACTTATTGTTTATGGGTTGCAGAATGATGATCTTGAAAGTGAATCAAACTAGAAACGCTGAATAAATATGAAATTTCTTGACATCTTTGGTTACCTTCTCCAAAGCCTTATGATAGCTACAGTCTTTATAATTTTATAGTTAACCTTAAAATTCTTTGGAAGGAGACTTTTACAGATGAAAGTTTCGATTGCTTTGAGGATAAAAGACCTCTGTCATAAGTGAAGTTTGTTAAAGAAAACATGGTCCACTGGGATAGCAATTAAGAAAACTAGTCTTCATATTATAACAGGTTTACTCTTACAGTTTCTCTCAGGAAAGCTGTTCTTAGCTTCAAAATTGCTTTTACCTTCCATGCTTTCTTCTGAATTATTTGATCCCTTTAGATTGTTCCAGATGATGGCTTTTGTTTATAGTGTCAAAAGAGCAGCACCATTGCAACTGTTGTTGACTCTAATGCAGACTCATTTGTTACAAAGGCCTCAAGGTTTTTATATATTCTGTTCCTGTTTGTAATTACAGAGAAGGCGTTTAATGTTACTGTTTCCTATAGTTAATGAAATCAGGAGTGGAAATCTATCCATTCTTGACTCCTGTTGCTTTTTGTCTCCTTAAACTGGCATATAGTACTTTCTCAAGTGATTTGGGAAATGTTTTCATGAAAGGTGTTGCAGCAACAGCAGCAAAACAGCAATGTACGTAATCAGATGGGCAGTGGGATGACTGGTTTGATGAGAAGTGGAGCTTCTGGGAATTCCATGAACTCTGCTCCATCGCGTTACCCATCTCCCATTCAGCGACCAGTAGCTGTAGCTCCTGGAGGAAACAGTAATAGACATCGAATGCCACAACAGAGAACTAGTAATATTGGAAAGCATTATTTTGGTAAGTCAATTTTCATTATATAATCCAGTTGCTGCTAATAAATAATAGTGTATACATAAGTACAAGGTGTTCCAAATAGAATATTGGAGTTTTAAAGAGCTGTAGCTTGGTGTTCATTTATTGGAGACTGCAGAGCAACCTAGTGGGGTCTTGAGGAATTAATCTAGTTTCATTTCAGTGGTAGTGCTAACAGTGTTTTGTTTCGATTAGTTACATTTGATGTTCCAGTGCACCATTTCCTTAATGAGACCTATCCCCCATTGGATTGGAATATCTGGGAATCAAGATTTGTTACTCCACCATTGGCATCCAAGATTCCCAGATATCACCCCATGTGAATTTTTCCTTTTGTTCCAACCACCAATGCCTACAACTTGGATGAAATGAAGTTGAAGAGAATGGCTGCCATTCAGAGCCTCAATCCCAATATGTTAGAGAGAGTTTGGCTGGAATTTGAATACTGCCACCATATTGTTTCAGTTACTTGTGGGGGCCACATAGAAGATATGGAGACATTGTGGGAAAGATCTGAATGTAGCAGTTTTTGTATTTGTAAAATTCAATAAATACAGCTCTTTAAAACTTCAATATTCTTATTGGAACACCCTATATATTTACTGCCTTGAATCTTCTTTTAACTGTATTTAGAAAGCAGACCTTTTAGTTGGAAGTTTTTTATGCTCTCCTAATTACATACAGTTATGCTATGGTGATACTTTTTTCATCAAATTATTTGCTTGTTTACTTAAACATTTGTGTTGATTATATAAATGTCTAGAAGTGTTTGTTTTGATTGATTGTTGTATGAAGGAAAGGTGAAAAGTTCTCTGCCTGACACAGAGATGGCATTCCAATCAGCAAAAATTTATGATCCCTGCCTGGTCGCACGTGTCATTAGTTCGTAAGACAAACAAACTACTTGAGAGAACAAGTTGAGGCTTGTCTTATGAACTAATGACATGTGCGCCCAGGCAGGGATCATAAATTTTCGCTGATTGGAATGCCATTTCTGTGTCAGGCCGAGAAATTTTCACCTTACCCTCATATCTTGTTCTAATTACCAATGAAATTGTCTTCCTCTTTTTCTTGTTGGGAGTTTTACTCAGAAATCAGATTATAACTTTCAATTTAATGCTGTTTATCTCTTTTGAAACTCCTAACTTGTTTAACACTTTGCTTTTTAGACAATATTCATCTCTTCATCAATTAAACAATTGAACTGTGCTATGAAAACTATTAGTAAATGGTATTTTATGAAGCAGTAGATGAGTTATTGTAATTTGCACAATTGGCTTTAGTAATACATGAATCTTACAGAAGACCACAAATAAATTGGCATAAATACTTAGAGATTGGAAACAATGGAATTCAAATGCAAAATAAACACAATAACACAGTTATCTATATCGATTCTGTTGATTTTAAAGTTGTTTTCTGTCTTGACTGTCTTATTACCTAAGAAAATGGTAGTTCTGTGAACCCACTCTGTTGACCAAGCATCATAGAAATCATCTTCACCACAAACTTTCCATTGATGGTCTAAATTCGTGAGTTTATTTAATACATTAATAACAAGTGATTTTTGCTGTCTGTCCCCTGGAGCATAAATTTTTAATTTAATTTTCAACCCTTTATGTATTTTTTTTTAAAAACCACAAACTAAAATTATTTATTCCTGTGTATGAATAATAGATACCTATTAAGGAGCTTATATGCATAAAAACTGCACTACCAACTTCAAATTGGATATTGTGTACTATTGGTTGCATGAGCATAGCAGCTGTGTGGCTGAATCCGACTACATTTATATTTATTCCACTAATTCTGTACAGAAATTCAATAGTTTAGTCATTTGCTAGCTGTATGGAATTCTTCAACCCAAAACATGAGAAATCGTAAGTAATGCTCCTGGTGAAATTTAATGCAAAGGCGATTTATTTTGTAGAAATATTAGTGAGGAATGGGATTCATGTCTATCATGCAGTCTTGGAGCCATTCTTTGTAAAGCTTTTCGAAGAACCTCACTCTTTAGTGTCCTTCCCTTACATTGCTGGTTTGTAGTCTCTGCATGGTCTTTCTGGGTTTTCAGCTGTGATGGTTGTTATTATGACAACTTTTCACCTATGTTCCTGAAGGTCTCTTCAGGTCAAAGTTGTTTCTTCTGATTCTTCATGTTGATCTTACAAGGAACAAGTCAAGTTTGTGCCACGCGGATTTACACAAAACTTTCAGGACACGTTCCTTGCACAAATTTAACATATACACGTCCGGCCATTCAATTCAATGCACCTTTTCTTTAAGCAAAATTTGCAACTGAAAATCGAAGTTAGGCAACCAGGCAGCACACGTGCATTGCCACACACATGGCAAAATTTTCCATCTAGAGAAAGATTTATTTTTATTTTTTTTCCACAAACAACTTATTTTCTGCTATTTCATTTCATCTTCTTACCTTCCAGACATTCTTTATTCTATTGTATGTATCTATTGTATTGCTACATGTAGGTTTTGGATTCTCAGCCTTAACTACAAGTATCTTTGATTTGACCTATTTTAAAAGGGAAGAAATGGAAAGATTGTCAGTTCCCTGAACTCTAGCCTCTGGATGCCATTTGGCCAGAGCCTAGCCTCGAGTGCCCCCCTGCCACCCTCTTATTTCTTTCTTCCCCCCTAGACTACTGCGGGACCAACTTACCACCCCCAAGGGGGTGGTACTGCCTACTTTGGAATCACTTAAGTAGAAATACACTTAACATACAAATAACATAGAAATACTCTTAAAAACACACTTAAGTAGAAATAAGTTTGATTGGTTTTGGCTCCAATGCTCATGTTTGCTGGGGAAAGAAAAGGAGAAAGAAGTATCTAATTAAAAAAATTTCATTCAGTGGGTGTGATAAAGCATGGTCCAGTGTCCAAATGAAGAAAATCTCTGCAAAGTTTTGATTATCTTTGAAAAATTAATGTTTTTCCTTTGATTATGATAGACTCAAATCCTGATTAAATTACAGAATACTGTCCAGCATTACTGTTAACAGCTGAAAGTTTCTTAAAACTAGTTAAGTCGATTTTGTGTTTTACTGCATGTATTTATATCCCATAAGATCTACACAGGACCATATGTCTATGTCTATGTCTATGTGTATACCCTGCTAGCCACCTTTCGGCGTGTGGCAGGGGGTGCATGCACCAAGACTCTATTTACCTAGTCGATTACTTTCGCGTATCGTTCGCGGAAAAAACGAATTCTTGAATCGGTTCGTTTTCGCATCTATTTCTCTTATTTTCCTCGCTGTATCGG
>KZ308426.1:972529-1004885 GCA_000376725.2 Ladona fulva | reverse complement strand
TCCATTTCTTGTGTATCATGGAATACCACAAAATTAAGATCAATATCATCAAATGTGTTTTTATTAAATCTAACGTTTGCAAATAAAAAGCAAATTTACATACCTAATTAGATTGGAAATGTTTGCTCTTTAATAAAATATTTTTATCTATTTTATTAAAAAACGTTGTTCTAATTGCATTCATTATAAATCATATAATATGTCATGGGTAAGTCTCCATAGCTGAAATTGCTTTTATAAGTTTTTTTTTATAATTTGCTCTGTTGTCTTAATTAAACAGGATCAGATTTTTGTATTAATTTAGAATTTTTATCAAAGTATATAGAATGTAGATTCTGCTATGAGTCTTACAAGAACTTATCTTAATGTTCTTGTATACAATAAAATGTTATTCTTTTTGGAAGGCTTACAGAGGAAGTGAAAATAATATACTCGGAGATAGAATCTATACTCAATTGGAAAGATAAAAAAAGCGGACTTGATTTGAATCTCCAACTTGACTTTGTTTATTCCATTCTAAGGAAATAATACATGCCAATAAAATGATTCCATTATTTACATAAAACAGTGGATAAGAATATAAGCATAAGATAAGGGCTAGAGTGGCTTCACCAAGTACAAGT
The DNA here is from genome assembly GCA_000376725.2 of Ladona fulva. Classification (NCBI taxonomy): domain Eukaryota; kingdom Metazoa; phylum Arthropoda; class Insecta; order Odonata; family Libellulidae; genus Ladona; species Ladona fulva. Next base: position 1,004,262 of record KZ308426.1, on the reverse strand, counting down.
CTCTCTCACTCATACAAAGGAAGGTGGCTAAAAAGAGGAGAGATACAGAGGAGATGGCGAAACAGAGCTGGACCAGCCCAAGGATAAATGAGGCTGAGTGCAAGAGCATCTTCCCTTGGAGGTGAAGTATTATTTCAAATTACAAAAAGCCTTTGTTAGCACTAGGTCTTTGTCACCCTACCCTTCTTGGCCTGGTAAAAGAGAAACTGAATAAAATAGGAAAATGAATTCCGTTTATATTAAAAGTACTGGTAATTTAGATTCCAAGATATCTAACATAACTGAATTATGCGTTAAGAAATTATAATAAAATCTTATTCAATTAATATGGCATTCAAAACTTCTCATTGTTCTCTATCTAAAAACAGTTTTTGATGGGAACAAAACACGTTCGCTCTTTATTTTCTTTGGCAGTAAATACCATAAATAGGGGGTGATTGGATGGAAGGACAAGTTTATTCCTACTACTGAGTTGAGATCTTCATTCAAACACCAATTTTATAATTTATTTTCATTTACATTAGTAGTATATATAAAGGCTGATCCTGAAATGCTATGTTTGATCCAAAATCATAATTGCATTTGCGGAAAGAAGTGTAAAAAGACCATGAAGATTAAAACCTGGTCCCAATTTTGCTGAAAAAATCAACAGACCACGTTTAAACCGTTCTAAGCACCTACAGATAACGCCATGCTTAGCATTCTGTTTCTTTTAAGCAGAGCAATGAGAGTGAATAAAAACTAAGACATGCTATCTTTGGTGTTGACTAAAGCATAGTCATTGAATGCCGAAAAGGTTAATAGTTTTCTTTAGATATCTGAAAGTATAAGAGGATTCTCATTTTAAAATGATTAACAGGAGACTGTAGAAATCGAACTGAATGAATACGTCTATGATATTTAAAGGTCTCCGTAAACCTCGCGTTCAGTATCACATCACTTAATTTCTAGAGCTTGACTTATTAACTTGATATGAGCGCCGAAACAGAAACAAAGAACCTCGGAAAAAGAAAACTTATTGGTTGTTCGTAGCGTTCGTAGGAAATGACGTACACAGCCATGGTGATGACACGATAATAGCGCAATTAGAAGTTGCTTCTGAAGGTTCTGAAGTCAACGAATTTTGTGGTAGGAATATTTTATCTCACGTAAGCGTTTTGTGTGTTCGCAGTGTATGCTGATGTCTTCAGAATTTAGAATTACCAGTGTCACCAGCTCTCGTTTGTGCTCTATTTTTATCACGGGAATGCTTTTGTGATGCAATTTTGTATTTTGTTTACCAGTGTCTACATGGTGTACTTTATTTTACTAAATATTTCGACATCTAATAGTAGATTGTCGTTTTTTCGTTCTCATTGCATCACACTGTAAAGCGACTGGAGACATACGATCATAAGTTTTGGCTGCAGTAACATTCAATGTCAAAGACGGCTCAGATGTACAATTTTAGCGAGAATGAAGAGTTCGTAGTCTTTGAGCCGTGGTCTTTACTGTGCATTTTGAGAAGATAAGGAAGCTACGTTTATAGATAATTGTATAAACTTACATATGGCCATGGCAGCTGTCATAGATCAGTCGCCAGTCAACCCGTCAGCCTCCGACTGTAATTTATTTTCCTCAAAAGTAGATCCTGTTGCAACAAATGAGGTTGATTACTCTAGTATCAGAGGAAAGGTGAGATATCACAACATCTACTTTTCTTAAAATTTGATTCCTTGGGTCTTAATAGTTTTCGTCATAATAAAAATGGACATTTCATTACATTGAAACATTCTTACTTTAATAACTAGAACGCACTCGTCAGTCCCACTGAAGAGCAGTTTGATCTGTTAATGCGCTCAATTAAGGAGCGTCTAGATGATGGTAGAGGGGAGACGATATTCGATATTGGCGTGGGAAAAGGTTAGTATACAAAGATTTAGATAATGATTTACTTAGCTTCTTTCTGCTGTGCTTGATTCTGGTTGTAGTGTTACTGCTTTGTTTAAACCATAATCAAACGACTCTCAATTCTTCTGATGAAGAATCTTTCAATCCTCTTTTAACTTTTTAGCTTATTTATTTATTTTGTTTTGAACTGCTTACTGAGCAGTTCCAAATAATTTCGTGATGTGCTCCATTAATTTTATGATCATTTGTGGCTGGAAATCACATTTGTTGATATTATGCTTCAAAGAACTCCCTACATGTTTGTTGTCTCCCAACCTTTCAATAATGAATACAATGAAAATTTTATCAGTAATAATTAATGAGATAAGTTTTATTTCATAGTCTAATATTGTAACTGAAGTAACTCTGTTATAATTAAGTATGTTATTGGTAATGATTAAGAAAGAATTTTGTCTGTATACAATGAAATTCTTAAATAATCTGAAGTGTGACTGAATTTAGGATAATCGTTTTGCTGGGAACGTTGTATTTCTCAGAGTAGATTTTGAGGTTTACATAGGTTTGAGCAAAACACCTGTTAGACTGTATCATCTTTTTTTCATGGTTTTATTTTTGTTAAAGATTTTTCAGGACACTTTACACTAACGTTTATGTATTTGTTATATTTTTCATTCTCATCAACCTTGCTCCTTACTTCTTGCTCCTCTCTGCTGTAATCAGAAAGTAGAGTACTTTTCCCAGTCATGTTAATGTCTTTCACACCTGTTATTTGAGGTAGAGTTCTTTTCTGTTATCCCCTCCCAGTTTGTAGAAGTAATTTCTGTTGGGTAATGCAGTGGAATGAGATGGTATTCCAATACCATTTTATTGCTTATCAATACATCTGAAATTAGGAAACTTACCCAACTTACTTACCTTACCAAAAAACTTACCAAGCTCAGTCAGAAGTTCGAAACATATTGGGAGTAGAATAGAACACTACAGAAAGTAGTTCGTTGTTATGTGGCATATATTTCATTTTACTTAAGTGTTCCTACCTATTGGTAGGTCCATGTGCCCTAATATGCCCTTTCCTTCATTACTTGGTAACTTACCTCACTCTTTATGTCATATAACATCTTTTACCTCTTCCTTCCTCTCTGTCTTTTCCCTTGCATTCTACCCTCTATTATATACATTCTTCAGCAATCCCTCTCCTCTCAATATTTGATCCATCCATTTCGTCTTTTGGTGCTTAATTACTTCAATTAAAACCCTCTCCTCTTCAACCATCCCCAGCACCTCTGTTTGTTTTTCTATCCACCCAACTTACCTTTTCCATTCTATGCCATACCCACATCTCAGATGCCTCCAATCTTTTGATGTCCATTTTTTGTAAGGTCCATGTTTCACAACCAACAGCAAAACACTACATATCAAGGATTTTACCAATCTTTTCCTGATTCCTTTATCGAGACCCTTAGTCATCAATTCCCCCTGTTTAAATTTCAGGCTTTGTTCCACCCTCAATTTCCTGATTGCATCCCTCGTTTCTTTCCCTGTCAGAGAACTGAACTGGTCTTCTCCGATTTGCCCCTTAATTTTTCCCTCAATTCTTCTATTCAGAACACTTAGAATAACCTTTGTTGCATGAGATATTAAACTGAATGTACAATAATCCCAACACTCTGCAGCATTATTCTTTTTCTGTAAAGGAATTAGGATTCTCCTAGTAAAATCCTCTGGCCACTTTCCATCATCATAAATTTTCCTACATAAATTATAGAATTCTCTCTTACCCTTTCCCCCAGGTTTCTAAGGAACTCAACTGGTATCTCATCAACACCTGTGGCTTTATTCCCTTTCGTGTATGCAAGATGCTATCAATTTCACTATCTAATATCCCAGGTGCAACATCATCATCCTCCACTTCTTGTTCACTTTCTAACATTATGTTTGGTGGCTTCATGTTCTTCCCATATAGTTCCTCAACATATTCTTTTCACCTTGTCCTTATGCTGGCTGGATCCCATAGGATGTTACCATGTTATCTTTTATGGCAGTTATTCTGTTACGTCATTTATTTCCTGCCAGTTGTTTCACCTTTCTATACATTAGGTTGACTCTCCCACTTTCATCCAGCTTTTGTAGTTCGTTATATTGACCCTTCACCACTGTTCCCTTGCCCTATTTGTTTCCCTTCTCAATTCGTTATTCAATGCTCTATACATTCTGTGCCCATGCTCTGTGTTAACCCTTTTCCATTTTCTTCTTTCCTCCATTTTATTTATCATTTCTATTGTCACCTATGGTTTCCTAATTTTGTTTTGCTTGACCCACCCAATAATTCTTTCGGCACTATCCTTGAGACTGTTTTTAATCTTTGCCCATTCCTCGTCTATGGCAATTTCTTTTCCCTTATCCTCTAAGGCCTTTCTGACTGACTCTTGGTACTCTAGTTTTCCCATTCCTAAGGGCTTCTAGATTCCATTTGGGAGCCATTTTGGCCATAAAGGTATTTTTAAGTTTCAGTTCTGTTTTCATCATTACCAGGTTATGTTATGAGTCTACATCAACAAGGATTTTACCAATCTTATCAATATGTAATAAAACTGATGTAACGTAGAAAATAGGTTTCCTTAATACAAAAATGTGAACATGTAAAGTAAGGGTTTAAAATAAAGTTGATATAGCAAAATTTAATGAAAGGAAAGATAATAATGGAATGGAACATTTTATCCTTTATATACTTCTATGTGATGTATGTGTGTACACGTGATCGTGAAAAGTAGAATCATAACCTTCAGATATGCTAAGGTTTTGGAGGGGTTTTCTCCCGTCTTTGGGCAAGTGCCAAGCAAGGATCAAAATTAATAAGTTATATTCCCTTTCAGCATTGTCACTTGGCTAGTAGGCCAAATTGTAACATATAAATAAGTAGATAAATGAAATTCTCACAGTTTTCAAAGGAATAAATTACCCAATGCTAGGCAATGGGATAGTCTTGTATAGAAGACTTTTATGAAATTATCAGGATCAGATGAAATACATGATGTGAACAAAACATAATCTCAAAGAAAATCTTTATTTATTCATTGATATCAATGTTGTTCCCTTCAAAGTATTCTCCCTCAAATATAATACATTTGTGCCAGGGCATTATCCAATCCTCGAGGCACTTCTGAAACACAGTTCTCATTATGGCGTTTAGCTCCTTCAGCGATTCTTTCTTGATCTCCTCAGTGGTGCCAAAAGGTCATCCTTTCAAGGTTTTTTTTTAGGGAGCCATGCCCCTTGAATACAGTGGTTGAGGTATCATAATGGTGTTGGTTTAGGCCAAAAATTCTTGAACAAGGAGTGAGCTTGGTGCAATTGCACGAATTGTTTCACCACAGGTCCGATTGTTTTCTTTGGATTGCTTCATGCAAATGGCATAGAACTTCCAGGTAATATTCCTTATTGACCGCATGATCTGGTGGAAAGAACTCATGATGCACTACGCCATTGAAATAGAAGAAAAATGTGAGCAGAACCTCCAGATTCGATTGAAACTGACATGCTTTTCTTGGTCTTGGTTCTTCAGAAAGTTTCCATTGGGACGACTGGGCCTTAATTTAGTTAGTCATACCCATGCACCCATGTTTTGTCACCAGTTTAATGAGTTCTGGATTGTCATTGACTTCATTCAGCAACTCTTGAGCAGTGTTCATTCAGTGCTGCTTTTTATGAAAATTCAACAATTATGGGACAAATTTTGCTGCCATCTGTTTTATGCCCAAAACATCTGTAAAAATTGCTTGGATTGAGCCAGATGATATGCCAACCTCATCAGCAACCTTACTGATAAGGATCTGGCAATCGTCCATAGTCATTTTCTTCATCTTTTTGACGTTATCATCGGTTGTCAGTGTGCTGGGATGTCCAGGGTGCTTGTCATCTTCAGTGTCTTCATGACCCTCTTGAAAATGTTTGTACCACTTGTAAATGCTCGCCAAAAGCAACATTTAACATTTCCAATGAGGTGCAGCACTTTATTCCCTTTCTAACGCAGAATTTCTTTCGATGCAAATTCTTTGTTCCATTTTTACAGCAAGTCAAAAATTGTGATCACAGTTAAACACGTGCAACCTTTTTGAGTTCCAACTATAGACTAAGCTTTCAAAATTGCTGCCCTTAACAATTTACGTTAGGGGAATGTGTACCATTACACAGAAAAAATTTTAATTCGGTGTTTTTTTAATCACACCTCGTGCTTAAAGATTTGCCTATAGTTTCTCATGGCTTGCAAGTTTAATGTGGCACACTACCATTGAAGCTCTGCTGTAAGGACTTGAGATACAATGCAATCCTTTTGTGTTGCCTTGCTGTGAAAGGAAAATTATTTCTACTAGTATCCATTACCCTTTGGGAATTTACTTGCATTTGTGAAAGATAGTTTAGAGAGGTGCATTAAGATAAGAAAAAAGACAAAAGGTGTTCAATTGCCACCAGTTTCTCAGCAACCTTCTGTTCCTGCAACCCTTGGTTCATCCCTACAAGTGTTTACCCCATCAGTTGTTTGTCAATGTTATCCTCAAAGTATACATTAAAAGGTTGACCACGGTTGAGGATAGGAGAGTGCCCTTAGGGAATCCATTTGTAGATGAAGTATCTTGTATTGAGATATACCCTAGTGGATGAAATATATAATGTAAGATCTAAGGACATCTTTTAATAGTGTCGCCAACCCCTAATTGAAGCCTGACCTTAGGGTTTGGGGTTTCAACAAGAGCACTTGAGGCAGTTGTCTTTACACCCTATTGTTTCTCTAGATACAAGGATTACACCTTTTTTATTTGGCTTTATGGAGGGGAATTCCTCTACTGTTTTCCTTAACACTTGAACTCTAGCTCCTGAAGATAATATTCACCATGGTGCTAGAGAAAAACTACTACATTCCCTTACTCAGTATTCTTCTCAAACAGAAGCCTGATGACTCACTTAGTTACGGTGTGTCCGAAACCAACCAATACATATGGGTATCTAAATGCAGGCAGTCACCCCAACAACCCGGAAGTGTCTTATCAAAGTTAGCTAATTGAGTCCACACACAGCCAACCAGGAGTGTCTCTTAACCTGCCGTGACTTGTGCTCAGATATGTAAAGTGAAGACTCAAGCGAGATGTTTTTGACACCCCAGTGGATTTTTTGTTAATCTGTTGTTTCTTGTAAATTTTTACAACTATTGCTATTTAACATTATTTATAGACCTTTATATGAAATGAAACTTCAACATAGAAGATTAAAGAAGCGGTACACTCTTTGCGGTATTTGAAGTACATATAGTAATGGAAATGTCTATTATTGTTATACAGAATTATTTAGAAATAATTTCCTTAGTACCATTTAATGCTAACTCAAAACGATGGAAATCTTATAATTTTTATTTTCCTAGAAGCCAGTGGCCAGGGACACGAATTTCTGGGTGAGTGTCCTAACACTATGTCAAGGCTCAAACAAACATGTAGGCAATTGAGAAATGGTTTTTCTAATTACAAAGATGAAATAGTTACCAGAATGAAACGAAGTATTCAGAAACTAAGCAGTTTTAGGCAACATGAAAGAGCATAACTGAAATAAAATTGTGTAAACGAACTTATCTATAATTTTAAACACTCTTGAGTGTTTGTAGGCCATAGAATAAGAAATAGAGAAAGGAAAATTCCTAAATTTAACCAAACGAAAATCACAAAAATGGGAACTTCGGGAAATTCACTTAGGAAAGAAGCGCATTGTCTTAGAAAAAACGTCTTAATTCAACGAAAAAGGAAAAGAAATGAATGATTTTCACTTAGGTCGGAAAGATATGTAATTCCAGCTACTGAGAAGAAGGGGTCATCTAAACAAACCAGGAAAAAGATGTTGCAGTTGGAAATTGACTGGGGTGTAAAAACACCCTGTGCAAGTCATGGCGGGTTAAGGAAGTGTAACATCTGATGACAATCCCAAGAGCACAACAGAAGGGGCCCTTAAATCGGCTGTTTTAATGACCGAGAAAATTGCCAAGGAGAAATCAGTGGCCTCTGTTTGTCTCCATAAGTCTCTACTGTTTCAAGGAAAATCAGAAGAAGGTTGAAAATTGAATGCTAGAAGGTGGGAAATCGATTTTGACTTTGAGTAGTTTGAATTTAAACATTCCACTGAAATTAATTAAGTTCAAAGTACAAGATAACACTGTGCCAGACTATTAAAAATGAAATGTAGTTAAGTGGAACTGAATACATGTAGCCTCTGTCTGGACAGAACAGTTGGGAAAGTTCCTTTGAGGACAGAATAAAGGGGGAAGTGCACATAATTTTTGCACATTGTCACTGTCAGGTACAAACAACTACACATTACTTGTAGGCAAACTCAACCAGTCCAAAAATATCACTTTGCACAGGAGCCAGAAGTTCCCAATATTACTGCATACAAATTTGGTTGTAACTTATACACTCACTCACTTGAGACTGCCAAATGTATCAGTGAAGTTGTATTTTAGTGCAATTTTTTAAGTTAAGTGGTAAAGTGGAGTAGCAGTGGAAGTATTTTAATGATTGCATTCCAATATGTCAAGTCTTATCTTTGTGTTTAGGCAATATGAATTGAGCATTGGTATGGAGTAATTCAGCATTGCCTTTCAGATGGAGCTGAGAGTGGCTTATCAGATGATGATTATGAAGCATCTGCTGCCACACTCAAAATGTTAGGCGCTGCACTTGGGGCAGATGTGGTAGAATTGGGAAGGAGAAAAGGTGGCTGTGGGATAAATGCCAGTGTGACAAGTGGGGGAACGACAGGACAATTTCTTGTAAGGAGGCGGCTTGATGAACAAGACTTCCTGGAAGTGAGGTAATGGGGGAATGATTCATCCAACTTAACCCTTAGTTAGTCACATCGAAATAGTTCTTAATGAGTCTGATAGGGTCATTATGACTCCCAATTTCTTGGAATTTTTGCTACCATTTTATGTAGTGATCCAGTTGATTCAACCTATCAGCAGTCAAGAATAGACATTTAGCCAAGCAAATTTAATTATTATTTAATTTAATCATTATTTTATTTGATTATTTTTATTATTATTTTGTATTTTCTTTTAAGTATTTAATGATTAAAGAGTTTACCCAAGTCACAAATTTGTGTTAATTTACAATACAAAATTCAACCCATTTAACCTAAAAATTGACCTCTGAATCTCAATTTATGGGATATGTAGTAGAAAGTCTAAAAGATTGATTAACCCTTGTGTACACACCCAATTTTACTTACATCGTTACCTGCCTAAGAAGTTGAAGGAGTGATCGTTCTGTCGTGCTAGTCAGGGGGTACTAGAGGTCAGAGCTAGAGCATCCTCTCTCTCTCATTTTGGGAGACTTAGTAGGCAAGGGCAACGTGTTTTTGCCCAAGTATTGTCCATAGCTAACATTCCTCGTTGAGGAACCGGCGTTAAGTGGTGGAAAGGAAAACTCCCCTTAAGGATAGCATGCAAGGAAAAGGGTAAAGGTGACTTTGCACATAAAGGTTTATGTTTATGTTAAGTCAATTATGAACAGGTCAGGTCTGGGCAGAAAAGTTTGTCTCATGCAGACATCTACTGGGTACCCATGTCCCATTTTCTCTTATTCTAAAATATTTATGCTATTGAATTTGCTTCCCTGGAAAATTAATTTAAAAAATAGACATCAGTAGGTGTACTAGAGGGATTTCCAAATCAACTGAATACTCTGATTTCAAAAAGTGGAGGTTAAAGCAATATTTTCCTGGGGTCGGTGCTGATCAAGGGAGCTCACTTTGATGTTGGAAGGGTACCAGGTGCTAGGTATTCTTAAAACAAGTGGTTGGACCTTATCTCTTACATCTGAGGAAGAAACAGAGTAGTTCTGCATCATTGCCAATTGTGTTCTTCATTTTCATAGTCATACTCTTACAGAGAAGGCTGGAGACTTTACTAGCCTTCTTAGAATACTGATGTCCTAGTGCTGTTTCCTCTCATTTAAAGAGACTATTTTATACACAGTATTGATGATGAATATCATATAATGATGAGGAGCTTCTGCTAAAAATCATAATTTACACCCACATTGGAATGCTAGGTTGAAATCAGAATGACCAACTTATTCTTCCTTAAAACATTGAGGAAGTTGGTACTTTTCATGAAATCCAAACATCCCTTTCTTGATTTACTCAGAGCCATCGCCCTAAAATACGATTTATTTCTCCCTAGAGGACCTAGTTTTGATGAATTTTGTATGAGTAATTTTTTAGCAAGAGATGTCATCATAAAGTATCTTTCTGAGGTAATATTTCAACCCTTTCTTCAACATGTGGAAGCAAGTTCCTTCACTACTACATTACCTTCTCCTCCAAGTATTACCTGTTTTACTCATGCAAATTATGCCAAGCAACAGATAAGAATTTTAAGCACTGTAAATCCACCAAATCTTGATGCCATATTAAGCTGGCTTTGAAGGAATGGACTGAGTAAATATAGTAAGACTGCATTAAGGATAATTGTGTGTATGTATATATCTCTTTATATAGACGTTTCTCCGGACACATATATATATATAAATAAATATATAATATTGATACTAAAGATGAGGCCGAAGGAATAGCCTCACAGAACAGGCAATTTTTTTCTGTAAAGTCCCCGAGTTTGACACCAAGGAAAAATGCAGACATCCATCAAAAGTATCATGGGTTCGATTCTAGCAGGCCCCAAAAACTGTACTTTTTCTGTTTAAATGCATTGAGCGCATTTTCAAAAATTAAATTCCTTTAGCATACTTTGCATTAAGATAGAACTTTGAAATTTACGGAGTCGTTAGAACATGTTTTTATCTTCCGTATGGCACAAGAACTTGGTCCCTATTGGCCCCAGGTTTGATGCTAGGTCAATTAGTAAGTCCAATTTTTCCAAGATTCATTTAGGGTATTTTCCGGTAAGGTAGAACATTGAAATTCATGTCATCGACAGAGGATGTATGCAGCAAAGATTTTTGCCCTATTGGCCCAGGTTCAAAGCTAGGACCATTCATATGACCTAATTTTAAAAAATCCTTTAGGGTATTTCCTGGTAAGATATAATGTTGAAATTTGCGACATCGATAGAAGATATACATTCATATCATATGCTGTAAATATTTTTGTCCTTGTGTACCCAAGTTCAATGCTAGGACAATTCGTATGGACGTATTTTCAATAATTCGTTTAGGGTATTGCAGTTGGTGGATGGCAGTCGGTGTATGGCTGGTGGAGTGTTGCAGGTGGTGAATAATGCCTTAGTTAATCTATCTTACATTTAGCTTGCAGTATGCAAGCAACTTTTACTTGTGTATATATACATATCCAGAGAAGCATCTATATAAAGAGATATGCTTATCCTTAATGCAGTTAAAGTCTTGTTGTTGCAAGAATGATTTTTCTGTTGTAATTCAGATTTTTTGTTTTGGCATTGCATGTGGAATATCCATGTTCAAGTCTCAGCTATGTCAGCTTCTCTCAAGTTGATGATCAATTATGTGATATCTTTACAAGCAATTGGAATAATTAATTGATTTGACTTGACTGGCTGATTCTGTTTTTGAATTTAAACTCAAATCTGAAAATAGAAACTAAATAAATTCAGTATAGTCTCAAAAACTTTTCCAATGGAACCATTTCTCTATGAAAGTAGAACAAAATAAAGTTACATTTTTTGAAGTGATTTGCTGAGAACTCACAGCTTTGTGGACCTAGCAATTGTTCCCAAAATTTTAACAGAGTAATTAATTTTAATGATGGAAATTGGATGAATTGAAGCAGAAGTAAAAAGGGAAGACAAGAGGAAAAGGTTTTTTAACATATAGGCCTAAAATATTGGTGCTAAGAAAGTTGCAAAATTGACTATTTTTACTATTGTTAACTATTGATTAACTTAGAAAAATAAATTATTTTCCCTTCAGTCATGATAGATTTTAATTCTGGTTAAATTGCTTTTTACCATGTTGTGTAACCATCACTCTATGCTGTACATTTTTTTAAACCCTTAAAGCCCTTGTGGCTAAATATTTAGTCTCATCCTTTTTCCCTGAGAAATAAATTTCTTTTAATGGGACCACTGTTTTTCCTCAAATATAAGTAACTAACCTCACCTAGTAAATAATTTACGTACAATTTTGATGTTTTGTCACAAAATTGTCATTAATTATTATTGATAATCCACAAATATCTATAGCTCAGTAATAAGTTAATTAAATTTACTCATTGAAAAGATGGTTGGTGGCTAAATATTTATCCACCAGCCAAACCTTTGAATGTTAAAGAGTTAAAACTAGGGTTTTGCCCCAAAAGTAAGACTGGATCTTGTATTAATTTTTGCTCCTAAAGACACATTAGTACTTATTAGTAAATGCTCACAGATCTACATTTATTCATGTATAGTAATAAGTATTATTTATATTAATACATTCATTACTAAATTATTCAATATGTCTGCTGTGTATTTCAAAAGACCAACAAAATTCATCTGTCTGGATGATGATGTTAGCTAGGGGTTATATTTGGGGGAGGTCTAATTCTAAGAACATCCTAAATAATCATGTTAGGTCTTATTTTTGGGTAAACATGGCATTTTGATCAACTTTCTATTTCAGTACTTATATTGCAACGGTGCATAATTCTTCCTTAAGATACAAAGGCCCATAATAAAGTCTTATAATGTTGTTAGGCAGAAAACAACCCATCTTTGCTTAGTAGAAAAGGATTTTGGTTGAAGGTATTTGATTTTTCTGTAATTCCAGAGGACCAGGTCTGGGCAGAAAATCATGTCTCAAGCAGACAGGGGATTTACAATTAGGTGCTATAAGCAGTAGCTGAGGGCCTCAATAACACAGTGCTAATAGTCTCAATAACACATTTTTCTTGTTTATCTCTTAAAAAAAGAATTTTATATTTCTTAAGTAGGTCCACATAATGTGTTTATTGAATATATATAATCTCTTGTGACACTATTTAATGTAAAAATATCTATCCATCATTCATTATAATTTATATAAATACTATGAACTGTAATTATAAACTTGTTTGTTTATTCTTGCTGTAGTGAAGGGACAAAACTGATTTATTTGCTCTTTCCATAGTGAAGTGGCTGAGATTTCTATGGGATGCATATTTGTATATTTTATGAAAAGATTTGAATTTTTACTCGTTATTCCTAGTGGGGGCCTCAACCTGACCTTTATGCTTATAACCTTCATAACTTTTCAAGCATAAATATAGATGTTTTGTATATTTCTCTTAGGGTGGCAGTTGTTGGGAATGTTGATGCAGGAAAATCCACTCTTCTTGGTGTGCTGACACATGGGGAACTGGATAATGGACGAGGCACTGCTAGACAGAGACTGTTCAGGCACAAACATGAACTTGAGTCAGGAAGGACGTCTTCTGTTGGAAATGACATTTTGGGTTTTGACAGCTTGGGTGAGACTTTCTTAATTCAAGATGAATATGTTACATTGCTGTCATTTTTAAGGGCTTGGTATAGCTCTCATAAGCATATTCCTATTGTTTAAATGCCTCTTTGAAAGATGAAACTTAGTTTTTGAAGTTCTGCAGAACCGATTTATGTGATTCTTCCATATTACTTAATCAAATTTAGTTTAAAAGTGAAATAGTGCATTTTTATGATTAGATTAATAATATTGACATATATGCCATAGTTTCCATCTTCCGAAGAATAACTCAGTTATTCTTCTCTCCCAAAGATGGCAACTTAGTTTTCGAAATACGTATCAAGAACAATACTTGCTTAGCGTGACCACGGAGAACCCCAACCCACGCTGGTGGGAATTCTTCAATGGTTAGTTTCTTCGCAAACAACGGCTATTTGGAGCTTTTATCTAACTCTGATGTCTTACAACAGCCGTGTTCCTTTTCCTTATAGATACAGGAAAAGGAATGAGATGATCTTACAAAGGAAATAAGGCCATCAAATTTGGGAGCTCAGGCTTCTTATTAGAATTGTTTGAATTGTGAGGTAGTACTATAGTTGAAAGGGAAGGGTTAATTGAATGCCTTTGATATTTTTACAGGAAATGTGGTGAACAAACCTGAGCATGGCTCATTGGATTGGGTGCGTGTGTGTGAGAAATCTTCTAAAGTTGTCACCTTCATAGATCTTGCAGGACATGAACGTTATCTGAAAACTACTGTATTTGGAATGACAGGCCATGCACCTGACTTCAGTATGCTAATGGTAAGTAAGCTTCCATTCAATGTGATTTTAGACAGGCCAATGGCAATAGCAAATGGGAAAAATTAGGATTTTTGGGACTTATGGAATTGGACCAGTGACAGTAGCTTTTATGGCACGAAAAGGCCAAGTTAATGTTGCCTGTGGTTTTCACTGTATGTATCAGATGCAAACTTTGGTGTTTTTATGTACCTCCAGGAAAGCTAGAGAATTGAGAATCAGGGCATAATTTGTAGGGATGCTTCTGTAATGTAAACAACAAGGACATGTATGTGATTTTAATCATAGATTGTTTTTTTCCCAACTTGATCTTGTGTTCAATGTAAGGTGCTTCGATCATTCTTCCTTAAAAAATGTATGGGCAACTTTCTCTTGTCTTATTTTTTTATCCCTTTTCATAGCGGCAAAACTTTTAGAATGTAGGTGCAGAATGTACAAATAAAAGTTCCTTGCATACTGCAAGCTTATTAGTGATAAATTTCCACTAAAATTGTCTCCCCGTTTGGACATAAGGCACTCTAGTCAGTGTGCCACACCAGGACAAAGGAATATTGATTACCCTACCTCAGATGCCATTCTGAATCTTGGGAGCCCAAACTTAGTAATATAGGGCCTTAGTAATGGACCTTCAGTAATATCTAAAGAGGATCTTTAGAGGACCTAAGACTCTTTTAAATATATGTACAATGTGTAAAAATAACAAGGCATAACCTCTATCATTGTACTGGGGTTCAAATATCTACTTCTTTAGGAAAAGCTTTCAAAATATTTGAAAATATTTGTAACCAAGCTCCATCAAAATCTTGCACTCAAAGTTGTTTTGCTATTTAATATTTTTAAGCATTCTAGAGCACCCAAATGTCTCCCCTGGATGCTAGATGGCAGGAATGTTCTGGAAGTTGCTGAAGTGTCCACATTTTATAAAGTAAATGGTAAAGTTTGACCTCTCCTGGTGATTAGACACAAAGACCTTTAGGTGTTCTTTCCTCTTCTCCTCAAAATTACTTCCTGTCTAGCTAACAGAAAACACCAAAATTTATTATTTATTTATTATTTATTTATTTTATCCAAGAGTAAGTACTACACACGACCTCCAAACCACATTATGACTTTCAGCAGCCTTTTCTGGGATTTAGAAATTATAGAAACTTACAAAGAATGATAATTGTTCAAAATATGTGTAAAATGGTTATCAAAACTAAATTTGTGATGAAAATTACATCCACATCTCATTCAATTGTGAATTACAAATTATAGAAAGCTTACTACTGAAAACATAATCCCTGGTCTTAGATATACTTTTTGTATATTCATTCTTATTTTTATGTTAAAAATGTTATTAGTAAATTATGTTCATTTATTAAATTAAATTAAATAATAAACTTGGTTACTTAAAAAAATTATCTGTGGCCTGCTGACATTTTTTTTACTTGTATGGCCCATCCTTTTTCGTAAGTAGTGCATACCTGATCAACGTTCTCAAATTTCAAGCCAGTGTGTACATTCAGCGATCTCTTTAGATTTATGAGTGGAGTTGGTAGATAAATAATATTTCATTTTTATAAATTGAATAATGCTTCATGCTGGAAAGTTGATTTTTAACTATACTTTTATAGGAAAATCTAACTTCCTGTAGAGTGGTTTGTGTCACTTCCCGGTGAATAAATAGTGGTGTATGTTCTGCTGTTTGACAACATTTAATGATTTGTGAGGGTTTCAATTAGAGATGTAGATCTACAGTTTTAGGTTGAAGTTGCTGATAATGCATATAAATTTCTATTTATTTACTGGGTGCTACAAAATAGACTATGTATATGTAATTTACTGTTTTATTATCAATTGTGGTGACATTCAACCTTACCAACTAAAGTATCTGTGGCATTTTCCTAAATTATAATTATTAATTTTCTAAATCTTCTCTGAATTGTCAGAATGAATTTATTTTTAATTTATCAATTAATATTTATATTTATTGTAATAACTTTGAATGGTACTTTTTAGAGCACCCTCTATACTATAAATTTTTGTAGATAAGATTTTCAAAGCCAGTTTGATTTACTTCTTAGGTTGGATCAAATGCAGGCATTGTTGGCATGACCAAGGAGCACCTGGGTCTGGCACTGGCTCTGTCAGTACCTGTTTTTGTGGTGGTCACAAAAATCGACATGTGTCCTGCCAATGTCCTTGCAGATACTCTCTCTCTGCTGCTGAGGGTCCTTAAGTCACCTGGCTGTCGAAAAGTCCCTGTCATTGTGAGAAATGCTGATGATGTCCTCCTCTCAGCTACCAACTTTGTGTCTGAGAGGTAATCTCTGACTTGATAAGGATTAATATTGTGGGAGCTCTTAATAACAAATATGTTAGGACCTATCTTATACATCTACGAGGTGGTGATGGTGTGTCCATCTCAGAAGTCATGTTTGTTTCAAATAACCTGCAAACGGTATTTTGTATATAACTTTGCCTAATTTATTATATTAAGTATGATATTCCATCAAATGTTAGTTGAAATCTATACATATATTTGGCAAATGCCAGGGGATACACAGCAACTCTGCTTCCCTAATTGATCACTGCCACATAACAAAGTATAATGTAAAGTAAACAATAATGACATTTCATTTGCCATTTGTTATATTGGTTATCTATAATTTCTATCTAATAATCCTGAGAATCCAGTGAGTCGCAATTAGTATGGTACTTATTAATTTTTACTTCTCACTGTTTCTTAAAGAGCAGTTCAGCTATTCTGAGTATGGGTTTTTAAGCATGAATGTTCACCTAAAACTAGAGAACCAGTAGTTGTAAAGCTTGCAAACAAATTTTTAAAAACAAAAGATTTGAAGATTTCTTTTCTTGTATCTATTGGTTTCAGGTTTGATCCCAGACAAGTCAATGTGTTCTCTTAAGATATAGATGTAAGCTTCATTTTATTCATTTGCGGGCTCTATTTCTGTAGCAAAATGCAAAAAGAATCATCTTTCAAACTTGACTCAATTATCATAAGAAAGAAATTTTATAGATTCATATTCTTATCATCCATTATAGATTTTGGTTCCAAATTACTAGAAATTTCATAAGATATTGGGGTTTTCATTGAAAATTCATTTTTGATAACTTGCCCCATTGAACTAAGTTAAGATGAGCGATGTTTGCTAAAAATAGAACTACCATATTTGTTCCCACTTCTATTTTCACATTTGGGTTTCTTTTATATATTTTTGACACTGAAATAAATTTCATTTATACACGATAATTGATATATTTTTAAACTAAATCAAGTTCCGTCATGCTTGACGGGGGTGTTTACTAATTAGAAATAAAATGCAAAATTGATGAAATGAGATAAGGGTTGTAAAGTGATGAAGAAAGTGACTCATAAATGTCTACTTGTACTCTGCATCTATTCTCTCATGGGTGAAGTCAAGGGTATTTTATATCTAATGAAAGGAAATCTTATCCTGTCCAAAAAATCAATCAGCCATACATTGACCCCATCACTACTTATATTGATTCTAAATAAACTTTGGCTCTTTTCAGGCTCTGTCCAATTTTCAAGGTGTCAAATGTGTCAGGTGAGAACCTAGACCTCTTAAAGATGTTCCTCAACTTGCTAACAACAAGGACACCATCTCGAGACACTGATCCTGCCGAATTCCAGATCGATGACACATATTCTGTCCCTGTAAGTCCTCTCTGTTAATGAGATGATGTTTTCACTGTTTACTGCCTTAGTTTTAACAGTTATTATCATGCTCTTCTGCTTATCTGGGCACCCAGATGGCCATGTGGGTGATGCCTTTGATGAAAGCAGTCTTGGGTTCTAGTGGAGCTCTTAAAGTTGAGTGTGATCTCAGCTGTCATTTCAATTATTCGTAAAATGCAGCTATTCTAGGTTGTCTTTAAACTTTCATTTCTACTTTTTCTTAAAAAGACATAGCAAGTTATGTGATTTGATCTATTTTCATGTGCAAAATGAAGCATGGCTGGCTCAGTGTTCAGTCATGCTTACTTGTTGTGATCTTGTGAATGTTATCCCTATGTTGCTATGTATGGTTGTGAAAGATAAATTGGTAAGAATGAGGCCAAATTTCATTTTATGAAAGTGTAAATGCTTGGTAGAAAATCAATGAGTTACAAACTGGGAACATTTAAATACCAGTGATTTTATAAAACATGCAATCAAAAACCTCATGAGTGAATAACTTCTTTGTGCTTGTCACTAATGGTATTTTTAAATACATATTGTTCATTGACAAAAAGTCACATAATTTTTTGCTGACCTTTAATTCTAATTTTCTCTTTTCTCATCCTTTTTCTTTCTAGGAGAATAAATTGAAATTATGATGACCATGCATTAGTATCAGGGAAAGTTCATTTAATCTTCTTATTGCCAGATATATGCTAGGTTACTGATAGGAATATAGGATTACTGAAAAATATTTTCTTATGAATCCCGAAATGCTCAAGAATTGTCATGTGAAAGATTATTGAGACTCTAGATGTATGATGGTATTTTTTTGCTATTGTATTTTGAAGTTAAATGAAGATCAGTATTAGTGAGTTTAAATTTCTAAGAATTACTTAGAAGATGAAAGCTCACATAAAAATTTAGATTAGCCAGTTAAAAAGATAAACTGGATAAGTTAAAGCATTTGCCAGAAGCTGGTGATAGGCTTTCTTGAGTTCTTCAGTTGAATGGGAGTAGGTAAGGAGTCTTTCTTGAAGTAGAGGATGAAAAAGGAGAAAAGTTGTGTGCTTTGTATTTACATCAAGCAGTGTGTGCTGATGGAGAATCAGTATTGACTGAGGGAGAATGAGAATGATAGGGCTATAACTTAATCCCAACACTTTCTCAAATATGTGCCAATGTACAAGGGTACTGAAGTACCCATTCTTACAAAAAAAAACCAAAAAATTTAGGGGAAAAATACCTTTATTTCTCAACATATTCTACTTTAATCTCAATACATTTTTCTCAGTGATGTTCAATAGCTTCGAAATCCTGTTTATAGTGAGAACTATCGAACTCCTCAAAATATCCATTAGCCTCTCTATCCCTTCATTTTTGGCAAACCTTTTATCATTGAGCCATTTTTTCATGTATGGAAAAAGAAAATAATCCAAGGGGGCTGAGTCTGGTGAATAGGGTGTGTGGAGAAGCAATTTGAACTTCTCATTAATTAAAACTCATTAATTTTGGTCATTGTAATGACAGATGTGTGAGCTGGTGCATTGTCTTGTTAAAAGACTTTCTTTTTTGCCAACAGCAGCTGATTTTTCTTGATTTCATCACTCAAACACTATGATAAGTTTGCACAATACTTGCTGTTGATTGTTTTTCCTTTTTGAAGATTATCAATGAAAGCATCCCATGTGTATCCCAAAAAACTGATGCCATAACCTTGCCAGCAGATGGAACCTTCTTTGGAGCCAATTCTCCCCTTCCAGTCCATTGTTTTGGCTGTTACTTCATCTCAGGGGTGAAGTGATGGACCCATGTTTCATCCATGGTTATGAAGCGATACAAAAACTTGGCTTTATTGCTTTAAAACACTGCCAAACACTCTATTGAAACATCCTATTTTTGTTCCATTGTGAGCAAACATGGCACCCATCACATGCACAGCTTTCTCACGTCCAAATTTTCACTCGGTATGTGATGTACCTCAGTTTTTGAACTGACTACCATGTCTGCCATTTTCAATCGATGGTCATCCAACACAATTTTGTAAATTTTCTTCACCATTTCTGGCACCTCATTTTGTGGACCACTGTGATGTTCATCTTGGCAACTCTTGTGACCTCCCAAGGAGAAACGGACATGAAAAAAGTCTGACGGAACCGGGACCTGGTCTTGTGACCTCTTTTAAACTCTGCCACCCAATATTTTATTGTTGTAAACAAAGGACCAGACTTCCCTGGAGTAGAATGTAGCTCAGCTTTGATATTGGTTGGACTGAGACCTTTCAAATGGAAGTATTGTACCACATAATGATGACCAATTTTTTCCACGTTTACTTTTAGATATACTCTAGATATTGGTAAAAAAGGGTTTAGATTGAAGAAATGAAACAGGAAGTGGAAATGGCTGAGCCATAGGGTTGGACCACATAGAAAGTAATTGAATATAGAATTGGGGGAGAGAGGACAGAAAAAATGAGAAATACTAAATTCAAATTCCAAATGAGGCATCTGAGATATTGTGGAAATTAAATTTTATTCTGTTGGGAGGGAAGATATGTACTTTAAGTAAATTGTGTGAAAAAGTACATATCTTTCCTTATTTCAGATGGCAAATTTTTTTGGATAGATAGAAGGGGATGAATTATTTGGAAGGGCAGGAAAGATGGAAGTTTCATTGCACTCGAAACTTATGAGAGGTAAAAAACTAGCTTTTGATTTTTCATAAATAAGGAACATAATGGCAAAACAATAAATTCTGGGAAACTCAAGAAATTTTTCTGCTGAGAAATCAAAGAAATCATGTTTGAACTTTCTTGTTACTAACTAATATTTCAGAATTGCTGGTTGAAGCATTGTTTTCTTTTTTCTTAGGGTGTGGGAACTGTGGTATCTGGAACGACTCTGAAAGGCACAATCCGTCTCAATGACTCCCTCCTCCTTGGTCCTGATCCCCTCGGACATTTTGCCCCAATTTCTGTGCGCTCAATACATCGCAAACGCATGCCAGTCAGGGAGGTGAAAGGTGGACAAACTGCTTCCTTTGCCCTTAAGAAGGTATGTGTGAGCTAATATTTGTGTTCCTGTAGCTTCTGACCTAGAATTCTATCATTTTTTCTCCAATGAGTTGCTGATTCTTAATTTCATAATAATTTTTTATTTTTCTCGTTTAATATATGTTACACATGTTACAGTTTTTGTTGCTCTAGGGAAGCCACCTAACATCTTTCAGCTCTTTTTCTACAAAATACTGTAGTACTTTTTGGCTCTTTTGAATTCAGTTCTACTTTAACTTTTGCAAGAGTCATTAGGGTACATATGTATGTAAATAATATTTAAATGTAGACTGAAGAAAAAAATGGGATAATATGCAGTAGATTAATTTTTCAAGAATTCCCCTACAGAAGAGAAGAAATGATTCATTAGAAATTTCACCTCTCTCACGAAAGGAATTCGGTGTATGTGGCCCTTTTTTTAAACATTGTTTAACTTATTCTACAATGTAAGTACCACATACTTGTTACCTGTTGCTAATGTTTTCGTTTTCTCTAAAGTTCTCTTGTTTTGACATGTCTTATTATTTTATATTCAACTGCTTTCACAAAATTAGATTATTTTGTTCTACTGAAAACCGCATAAATTCTTAGCATTGACCTGCAAAATGGGTTTGGCTAGTGCAACATGGATACCAATCAGCTTTTTCATTTGAATCATCATCAGTTAATGATCCTAAGATTGGTTTACCGTCCCCTTCCGAAAGGGTACGGCTAGGAGTCCTACCCGTACCCTGAAGATGCTAGCTTGGCTAGTGAAATGTACATTGGTTGTGACGATTTCCTGCATTTTGGTGATATTGGAGTTCTCCTTTACTTAACATTTATGTTACCACCAGTGGTCAGTATACTTCTATCCCCTTCCCAGCCAATTTCTCCATTCCCTTCCTTACCTCAATTACCTAATTCTCTTAATCTAACCTAGTTCATTCTCAGTAATTCTTCCCATTCAATATTTATTCTACTTTTGTCTTCATTTCCTCTTCAATGTACACCTTCATTATTTATTTAGTTTGCCCATATTATTTTTATTCTTCCATATTTTTATTGCTAACAGACCTTTCTTTCATATAAAGCAAATTTTAAATAAAAAGATATTTGTATTCATTCTGGAAGTTTAGATTTCATTCTCTTTATCTGTAAAAAGAAATTTTTCAGTGACAGTCATGTTTAAATATGTATTGGCTATTCAAATGAAAGTTGTCTAAAAATATTCTCTTATTATAGAAAGATTATCTACCTAAAGCAATTATTCTCTGTTTTTTCTGTCATTTTTCTACTTAAAGGGTAATGCTATATTTTCTTGCATATGTGTTGCGTAGGAGTATAGATTGCTTTTTACAAAATTACCTTCCGCAGAAAAATAACTAAAAATTTGAATTTTCAATTGTCAATGTCGTGATTTTGATACTTAATTGGCAGTGATTATTTTTAGGTACAACCAGCTGGCCACAATGTTTTATAATTAAAACCTTAGTTTTTCTATTTATATACATTCTGGCTCCCCCTTATTTTCTAGATATTTTGTCTACAGACACTATATAATTATAAAATTATATTTCTGGTGTTACTTGTAACTTCTCCATGATGGCACTAAAGATAAACACTATTGTTGCTGTACAAAATTGGATGTGAATATTTAGGAATATTATGAATATAAAAACTAGTCAGTATTACAGATGTATGAGCTGAATTGGTGATAATGTCGATCGATGGTAGCCATTATGTAATTTTATTTAAATTAGATGGTGGAAGGTGAGGCAGAGGTAGCTACCAGGTGAAGTTATGAAAGGGAATACAGCTGTAAAAATGTATGTAAATCTAAAAATCATCGCATCAAAATCAGTCAACCACATGAATAAAGTTTAAGAAAATGCTTAGAATGGATTAGCATGGTAGTTTTGTAGTTGCATTGCCTTCAATCAATGGCTTCCATAGCATGTTGAAGATTCTGGATTTTAATTTCTTTTTTTTTAATACTGAATAACGTTTTATGGGAATTTCATAAGTTAATGATCAGAATATCAAAGAAGTTAATTCTCGCTCATTTTGGCAGAATTAAATCAACTGCAACAATAATTCTGCTAATGTAAAAGTGATCTATGCACATCATAGGGTAATAAGTATTTACGATGACCAAGCAATTTAAATGGTTGAACCCAATGGAGTGGCAAACCCATGCCAGCGGTTGAGGCAAGTTTTATGGCACTAAGTGGACTTGCTGTGGCATTGAAATGCAATGCTTTTAAATCGGAGGAAACCCACTGAAGATTATCGCTACCCAGAGGATTAGGACTATGCAGCATTTCCTCAGTGGAAAGTGTGCGCTCAGCTCACCAAACAACTCTCTAATGGTATCATAAACCTTGCGGTCACCAGTGCCATCTAGTTTGCAGCCTGGAGGTTTCAGCCCTTAAGGGACAACCTTCAATTAGTTACAAAAATGTATAGTCATATGGGGTCAATATGACCCAGAATTAAAAAGAATTTTCTGACCTATTTAAATAGTGTTACATCAAATATGACCTATTAACAATAAAAAATAGGCCTTTCAACAAACAAATACTTTTTACCTTTAATTTGGTTTATATATTTATAATATAAATTTTCTTATGCTTGCCCCTAATTTGCAGTCTGGTCAATTATGGAAAAATATTCCTTTTAATTATAGACCTATGAATGTATTGGATATTTAGAGTAAGATCCGAAATAGCAATTTAACTTACATTATTTAAAATTCACAGTTTGAAATGAATCAATAAGAAAATCGAAATCTCTTTTTTCTCCTCTGCCATTCCATGGTATAGATGAAATACCAGTGACAGATGAGTTATCTCATTCACTGTCACTGTTTCTCTGTTTTGTACAAGATTTCTTGTCCCCTTTGTAAACATGTATGTTATCAGTGCCATATGGCACATATATGGTTGGTTTACTCCTCTTTTGCAGAGACAAAGTTAAAAAGAAATAAACTGAATTATGCTTAACTAAAGAGTCGGTCCTTTGGTATAATTTAGAAGTGTAAAAACCACACACAACAGAGACATTGAAATTATAAACACATCTCTTTACACATGGGATTTTTCACTTAGCAGAAGAACATGGCCAATAAATAGGCCATCCACAGTAAAAAAGTTCAAATTTTTCAGTGTATATATGAGCCAGTTACTCGTGGACATTGGAGCATTGACATCTAGTTGCTTCTTTTTGTATGTATTTGTGTATGTTGGTCCAGTCCTTTACTGATATTTAATTTTACCAAAGTCAGGATTGACCTTATATTCTACCTTCCATCATGTTGGGGAATGCTTGTACCATATAAGGCTGTATAACAATTCGCTTATATTGATTGCTTAAAATGCAAAGCTGAAGATGGGAATGGTTGCAGTAAATTTAAGGGAAATTCAGTGCCAGCTGCTGTTGCAGTAGGAATGCTTTGTAAAACTTTGGCCTTATGGATTGCACCATACTAATCAAGATTATTGTAGAAGCATTTTTTATAACAGGTGTATATAAAGAAGAGAAATATCTGTGATTTTTATAGAATTTGTGTAAGACTAAGTGAATGTTGAGGGTAAGGTATATGCTTAGAAGGGATAGCTGTGTGGCTGGAAACCCAGTGTTATTCTCCTCAGGTTGTCTGGTTCTCTTTACCTCCCTCCATTTTTAGGATTCTTTGTAGCATTGTTTTAATTGTTCATTTGTTTATTTTCTAGCAACTCATGTATTCCTATAGACATGCTAGTTTGTGTTAGAATGAGATTTGAAGGGCTATAAATGTAATGCATGTCTATGGAATATACGTCCATTACATTCATGGCCATGTGGTACAGCTCTAAAAGGAAACCATATGACTTCTCTTCACAGTAACATTGCAGTGATGTGTATTTCAAAATTAACTTCAGAAAGACATTTTCTTAACCCATGTAATATACACAACAAATTGTGAGTTGGATAATCAATCCAACAGCTAAAATTGTGATCACTGGATTACCCATAGTAAACATTGATTTAGGTCATCATGTGTGCAAATAGTCAAGTAGTTCTGATTTACCTGCCTCTGTGGCAGAGTGGTCAACATGCCAACCCCATGGTTTTGTGTGTTCACCAATAATAAAATTTATGAAAATGGATATAGTTTAAATTCTTTTCCTGCTCCCATTAAAGAAATTATTATTATTTTAATGCTTTTTTGTGATATATGTTGACAGAGTCTAACTTTTTTCGATATTTATTCCCAAATGGCAGATTAAACGCTCACAAATCCGTAAGGGAATGGTTATGGTATCACCAGCTTTGAATCCTACTGCATGTTGGGAGTTTGAAGGCGAGATTCTCGTCTTGCATCATCCAACTACTATTAGCTCGCGGTATCAAGCTATGGGTAAGTCTTCTGTATTTTAGTAATATTAGAGGATGCAGCCATAGATTGAATCTTTGTCTGTACTAATTAATAAAATTGATTCCTTTAAAAGAAGTAAATGTATCACATCATGTAGATTTCTGGACCACTTTTGAACTGATTTCTGACACCGTGATCATGTGTGGACTGAAAATCGCTACTAAGGAACTCTGGAGTGTCTGGGCCATGATTTAACTATGCAACTTTGGCTCTCTGAAATTCAAGGAATATATGACATCATCTCTCAAATTTGATTCCTAAATTTTAATAAAATTACTTGTAAATAATTTCCATGATGGATAATATCTCATTAGCTTAAATCTAACACCATTAAATTTTGTATATTATTTTATTTCAACATAATGTCATCCCTTCACTGCAGGACAAAAGGGTCTGCCCTAGCTACAATTCCCAAAAGCTCTACTGTCGTTGTCTTGGGCTACTTAGGCTGTCGCTAAGGCTTTTATTAATTAAATTAAGCCTTAGAGATGCTTATGTTTTCAGTTCTTAAGCTCTATATTGCCACTGTATGAGAGTATTAAGGAGTAATGGACACAAAAGCCTCCAATTAAAAGCATTAAAGATACAAAAAAAATCTTTGTTGTGAAATCTGTGGCATGCTCAACTCAAAACATGAAAGGTGAAGTTTACTGATGATTTTCTTGTAAAATCAGTTTCATTTCCTTCACTTGAAGACTCTGCAATCATTATGTGGTGCTCCTTGCACTTTTTCTTCAATATCTTTGCTTTCTATCTAATTATCTTTGCTTTTTTTCCTTCTTTCGATTTCAATGAATATAGTTATCTTTTATTGTATCAAAGGGCAGATATTCAAATTTACTTTACTAAGATGTCTTAGAAGTCAACAGAGGTGGCCCATTTAACAATTAATGTATGCCCAGAGCTGATGCCTATGAGAGGAGACTTTCCTTATACTACTATACAACTAAAATGTGTTAGTCTAAATATGAAATGAATTTTATGGTTGTTCCTTAAGTATTCAGATTTGGAGCATTTATCCCAGACACTCTGAAAATGTTTATGATTAAGGTCAAGGAAACAACCTGGACATCTTTGGTCAATTTAACTATATACTCTTCCTGAAGAATTATCCTCTGTGGATAAATATAGCTGACTTATTTATTTAAAATAAATGTAGGATTTTTGGGATATCTTTTGATATACTTGACTAGAAAGCCACATATTTCTTGGGGAATAATCACAATTAAGAAAGGAGATTTTTAAAAATGAGAAGTGTTAAATTTCTGTTATTCTGTATCAGATTAAATTTAAAGGTTTATTTATTTCCAGTTATATCGATGCACCTATGACAGTTTTACATCATTGCTTTCCAAACATCAAAATAAATGTTAGAATGTTGGGAAATTAGAAACCCTAACTCCAAGAAAAGGCATGAGCCTCTCTATATACTGTTGGATTTTATTGATATTGTTTGGATTTAAAGTTGGATTTTATTGATTTTATGGTGCCCAGAGTGATTGGTTGTGATTCATCTGTAACTAAATGATTTTTTAAAGTCTTTTTTTAACTTTAAGATTCTTATAAATATTTGTACATTAAATGGATGTTAAATATGTAACCAGTGCTATTTGCATAATTTAATAATGAATATTCAATGAATGTCCAGTCATTAAATCATAGTTTATGTTGCATTTGCAAAGTTATGGATCCATAAACCTTTTACAGTCTCTTAAACTATTCTAATAAATGATGGAAATACATTTCTTATTCATTTAAAATCATATCAATGCTTTTATAATAGAACCAAAATAACTTATAATATATGTCATTTGGTTCCATAATTTCTTTGTGTGCGCTTTTACAGGTTTTTCACCATGGTTTCTTACTATTTTAATCTAGTAGTAATTTCCAACTTATTTCTTTTATGCTTAAGCTGCTTTAGATATCTTTGGAGATCATAAAACGAGATAATTTTCTTTGATTATTGTTCCAGTTCATTGCGGTAGCATCCGGCAAACAGCGTCTATTCTTTCCATGTCTAAGGAGTGTCTGCGGACAGGAGACAAAGCTAGGGTACACTTTCGCTTCATCAAGCACCCTGAGTATTTGAAAGCAGGACAGAGGATGGTAAGTCTGTTTTTTATTAGGTTCCCATGTTAAAATAGTTAAAATATGGATCAGAAGAACTTGACCTTTTATATACTATCTTATATGAATGATTTTATTTTATATTATGAATGCTTCAATTTTTCTTATAAGATGACATTCTTTGTAAGATGTTAGAAAATGTATGTATTTAAGATAGACAAACATCAAAGTGTTATCATCATCCATCATTTACAAAGATTCATTTTACAACTTAAGGGGTCTCTTTACCTCACTGGAAAAACAGTTTCAGGCTGTTGGCTTTTCCCTCACCTTGACAGTATACTAACAGATTAGTGAGATCTATTTTCTTCATTTTATGCTTAAAAGTTGTAGCTCTCATGCAAATGTCTTTTTGTGTACATGTTGCAAACCACATTTGATAAAAAAATTAGGAAACATCAAAATGTTGATAATATTTGCTGGAGTGCTACTAGACTGTAAGATGGGATAGCAAAATAATCTTTCATTTGAGTCATAGTTTTACCCTTTATCATTGAATTCAAATACTACTCAATTTACCTGAGATTCATACAATATGCGTAATCTGGGCAATTGTTATGGTATGTCCTTAACTCTTTTTGAGGGCTTTTGAGAAAAACTTTGGTGGGAAACTAGCATTATCTGCACTTGTGTGGATTGGGTCCCTTCCCAGATATTTGACATGGATTTTAAATATTTTCTGTTTACCACATAAGTCGTTCTGGAAATAAAATTTCTTTTGACGGTTTAGATTTCCCCTTCTCCCTTTATGTGTTATGACTCACACATGGTTTTTTCAATATTTTCTATATGGTAAACATGCATAAGGATTTGATCTCTGGACACCCCTAGTATTTTTACATTGTATTGCCAGTAATAAAAAGACTGAAATTATCTAGTTATTTTGGGTTCTAGAAATGTAAATTATTTTCATTCAGAATTGAATTAATCCTCTAAAATTTATTTTTCTTTTCCTTTTGGGGGCTCTTCTTTGGGATTGTGGTGAAACTACTGACTGTAATGAAACCATAGTATCTCTTTGGCTGTCCCTCTGTCTCAATTTCAGTTAGTGATTAGGATAAACTCTCCCACCATTAACTTTGCCTTCCTTCCTACCAAAGGCCTACCCATGTCACTTTTGGGTGGGGAAATTTCATGCCTCAATAGTAGCCAAAGCTGGAACTAACTGAACCCTAATCTTGTCCTTATATTTCCTGTGAGGTAAAGAGGTCTCATAAGTAAGGTATTAAAATGTGTTTGAATTTCACATGAGCAAGTATCAACAGTTTTTAATAAGCAAGATAAAATGTTGAGGTAACCTGGTTGTGGTATTGTGAATCTTCACAATTTCTTGCTCTATAACAGATAATTTTGAAATGGCAGTGTGTCAACATCAAAAAAACTCAAATGTTTTCTCAACACTTGTAGTACTGCTGAGTGTACTGCTTCAAAAGGTTTGAGAACTGATTCTCTTCCTCTTAAGTTATCTTATTCCTTCTTTTGGCATAGCAGATCTCTTCTGCATCCAATGAAGGACCAGACACTTTGTCAATATAGTCATTGTTGACAAACTCTTCAAAACTTGTTCATGTCTTGTGCAATTTTCAACCAACTTTCATATTCAACCTCGTACACATGAACATCAATTTATGAAGCATCATTGCCATTGGAATCAGCCTTAAGAAAGCAAGACTGTCTGAGGTGTTACTTAACCCCTCTAGTCTGTTCGAGGTAAACATGTACGGACCCTATTATCTTTCCCAACTGCGGTTGTACATATGGCGTACATCCAGTCCAGTCCAATTGCCTCATCTGTAGTAAGTCTCTTTTCCCTATCCATCTCGTTTTTTTCACACTTCTTTCGGTGCTATGTTGAGAACATGTGCATCATGCTGCCACCTTTGTTGATCCATCATAACTAGCAGTAAATATTTTTTATTTATGCTATATATTTTGGACAAATTTAAATACTGCCATAGGAGCTAAATCCCAAAATATTTAATACCGGCTTGAGGGGTTAATGTTGAACCGTTTGAGGTGTTGTCACTGTTGAAATTTGTCATTAATTATGGTGATCTGCAATTTTCTATTTATTATTCAATTGATAATTAAATTAAATCCCAAGGAAGACTGACAGGACCAGGAATCCTGGTCCCGTCAGACTTTTTTCAAGTCCATTCTTCCTTGGGATTTTTCCTGGGTGCACACCATCTTCTGCTAGATCACCCTTACCTGTTTCCTATCTTTAAAAGATTAAATTTAAATTTCTGAAGTCTAAATTTTGGGAGTAAGTACCTCACCATAAGTAACACTTATTGTGATCATAAGTATCATTTATTGTTTCCTTTAAGACTCTTTTAATTTTTAATTAAGTAATAATGAGAAAGTAAATAAAAACTTGACCACATTATAGATTTTATTTTATTATAATAGAATTATTATTAAATGTCATCATCTTGATGTCATTTAAGAGTGATGAATGTAGAAGTTAGAAATTACATAACTTCTGAAATATTTTATCAATTTTGCATAAATTTGGTAAACTGTATGAAAAGGAGAGGATAATTATTTATTGAGTCCCATTTCTTAGTACTCTTGTATTAATCTCGGAGGTTGGTTATTTCTAACTTAATATACCAAGAGAAATTAAATTTTCATTTGATTGAAACAAATCTCATGGGCACTTCTTTTAGAGAGTATCATAAATTACTAATCATTAAATCTCAAATAGTTTGGAAAATATTAATTAGCTTCTTATGTGCAAAGTAAATATATTTTTGAGCAAAGTACTGCAAACTGCTAAGTTCAAGGCAGTTGTAAAGGGCATTTTGGTAAAGATTTCGATTTGTGTGTTATCGAACTTCATATCTTATCATCTATTGAACAGTTGCCTATTTTTTCCATTCACCTTCTCTAACAACTGAATAATTGACTTTTCACTAAAGGTATTTCGTGAGGGGAGAACAAAGGCTGTTGGGAATGTGGTGCGTGTTATCCCTCAGGCGAGCCCTGGCGCCCAACCTAACCCAAGAGCCAAACCAAACAAAAGCCAAGGTCATCAAAGTCAAGGGAGAGTAGCTAAGGAAGCCGCCACCCCAGAGAGCGGGTCATCTCCAGTTAAGGTGAAGGTAATTCAGCCTATAAATTATTGATGAAAAGAATACACATTTTGCCAAATTTTAAAATCTGCATTTTGCTAAAGCTGAATGTTATTCCCATTGAAATAATTTATTGAGTTCAAGATAAATCAAAAATTTTACTTAAAAGATTATGTAAGTCCATTCCATTGGGTGGGAGTGAGATCAGGCTACCAACAGAATATGGTATCGCTATTGATCAGCATCATCAGATAAAGAGATGTGAAATCCAAGTCATGTGTAAAGGCAGGAAAGGAGGGCAAAAATGTGAAAGACACTTGTTCAGACATAGATTTATCACAATTTACATTTGTTCAAGTTTCAGTTTGTTTACTAGGAGTCAGTTTGTCTAGGATTTTTTTGTCCTAAAATAGCATATGTTTCTTCTTATAGGGCAAGTTTATCTGCCAACAAATCTTAGTGCTGGCAAATAAATGCAGAAAGAAATAATTGATCCATCCCTCTTAACTAACATACTTATCTTCAGTCAGTTAAATAAGGGATTGAAAATCCATGACAAGGACTTAGAAAATGAACTAGCATTTAGTAGGAACAGTAAGTGTCAGCACTTTTTATCGTTCCTTGAATCTTACGAAGATAAAATTGAACTAGGGTGAAAAGTGACAAACAAAATTCAGGAAATTGTATTGGTTAAATTGTTTTATAACAGACCAGCAGAATTTATTTTTGTGTTTATAAATTCAAACGCTAGACCAGCTTGAGGTGCTACAACAGCAATGGCCCTGTGATCTTGAATAACTAAATATTTCGTCTTGATGTCCTCAAATTTCACAAAATGTTCATATACTTAAATAAAATTCTCATGATTTCAAATTGAAAGATATATTCTATGACAAAAATCAATTCAGTATAATTTCTTTTGGTGTTTGTCTCAGTTATGTATAACTATTATTTCTAACTCAATTTCGCTAAAGAAATCATACCTTCAAGCAATAAGAGTACATTTTACATGCATTTCTTATGGAAATGCTTCCACTCATCTGGGGTGAAATAGAGGATAGTTATATATATATATATATATATCATCATCATCATCATCAGCCATTTTCAATCCGACGTCGGATGTAGGCCTCTCCAAGCGCTTTCCAATTCTCTCTATTCTGAGCTTCTCGTTGCCATGTTACCCCTAAATACTGAATGATGTCTTCTCTGTTCCATCCCCTTGGTCTTCTTCTTGGTCTCTTCACGTCTCTTGGTATCCAGTTCAG
>KZ308426.1:910910-972160 GCA_000376725.2 Ladona fulva | reverse complement strand
TGTGCTGCAAATAAATTATACATTACCTTAGTTTTCGATAAGTTTATCCTGAGTCCTATTTTCTGCCCAGCCGCGTTCAGTTCTTGAAGTCTTGATGCTAGATCTTCACCGTCAAGATTACTATATCATCTGCGAAACGCAAATGACTGATGTGCTCTCCATTGATCCGTAGGCCTCTTTCCTCCCAGTCTAAGGTTTTAAAGATTTCTTCCAGAACGGCTGTAAAAAGAATTGGTGAAAGGCTGTCTCACTCCCTTCTCAATCCTGAATTCCTCTGTTTCTTCATGCAGCATTACAGAGGCTGTGGCGTCCTTGTAGATGCTGCGTAGAAGTTGGATGTACTTGGCATCTATCCCTTGCTTTTCCAGTGCCTCCAGTGTGGAGGAGGTACTTACCGAGTCAAAGGCCTGGGCATAATCCACGAAGCAGAGTACTAGTGGCATCTATTTTGGGCAAAAAGCTTTACGGCATACGATAGACAATCATCCATTCTATGAACGCCGTGAATTGCAAGTTTATACCTTAACGGAAAATACCCTAAATGAATTCACGAACTTCAGACAGACCATTTGCCCTAGCATCGAACTAACGACCCTCAGGGAAAAAATCTTTAGCTATACTATAGATAGTTTAGGTCTCTCTCGATGACGTGAATTTCAACGTTCTATCTTACCTAGAAATACCCAAAACAATTTTTTGAAACTTTTGCACTAAGTATCTAGCATCGAACCTGGGGCCATTAGGGATAAAGCCCTTTCGTCAAAAATAAGATAAAAATACGTTCTAACCACTCCGTAAATTTTAACGTTCTATCTTTACGCTAAGTACGCGAAATGAATTTTTGAAAATGCACTCAATGCATTCTTATGGGAAAGTGGCCGTTTTTGGGGCCCCCTAGAATCGAACCCATGATGCGTAGAAAGGAAGTCTGCTTTTTTCCTAGATGTACAAACCCGGGACTTCACGGCAAAAAAATCGGTGGCTCCGTGAGGCACTTCCTTCTGCATCGCCTTTAGTATCCTATATGTATATATATATCCGGAGAAGCGTCTATATAAAGAGATATATAAAGTAGTCTACTATTTGTTTGGGGAAGACATTTAACAGTCTTCAAAGTTTGAAAGGTATACACTGTATGGTTCTTGAGTTTTAGACAAACGTACACTCATACAAACTTTCTAATTTTATATACAGAGTTTTAAAATTTCCCAGGCTGTATAATTCCAGTTTTCAAAATTTTTTGTCTGTGTATTGGTACACATGTCCCTAATGTACATTTTTAAGTGCAGCTATTTTGAAAGTTTAGTCTATTGTTGGCAGTCAAAAATGTTACACATGTTTAACTGTGATTGGTGATTGAGAGCTTGGAGTTGTCAAACAAGTGGCTGCATTGCTTATCGTTGATAATAGTTTTATTTACTTTTACTATGATTAAAGTTTTCTAGCTTCTTATGAATTGCCATATATTCACTTAATCATCCAGGAGTTTTAGATATTCTGTGTCTTTCTTGCAATTTGAATTCAATATTATATCTTAAAGCTTGATTGTAGATGAGGGGAAATGAATGTTATGGTATAATTACTGTTTTTTCCTAAATTTGAAAGTGAAAAAGTACACTAATTTTAAATTTCATGGCATTGGAAGCACTGAAATAATGATTTTCAATAATTTATTAATATAAACAATAAATAAAAATGCACTATTTGCATAGTCTTTGTTGGAGTTAATACAGGCCACAATTTGTAAAATCTTGGACATTCCTGCTTTATCAGAATTCTGATGTTTTGTACAATTCTTGCAGGTGGGAAGTGAATGTGATGGTGATAAGCAGCAGCAGCAACAGCAGCGCAGCAGGGGAGGCAGAGGGCGTGGAAGGGGAGGTGCTGGACGAAGCACTCGCCCTGAAGCATCCTTAGCGCGAGATGAATAACTCTCTGTTCTGTTTAAATTGAAAATCACTTTTAGGCTGACTCCAGTCTTTGGAAATATTTGAACTGCAAAGGGGATGTTAGTATACATTGTTGACATCTGTTTGTAAATTATTTAAATCAATTGTCCTTACATTCATGACTTCAAAAGTTGTGAAATTTTTAATTTATTCACGATTTTCGAATAATTGAAATCTCAAAATCATAAAACTCTCAAAAATCTTTATTTTTTAAAGTGAGCTTTAGCTATGATGGTTTGCATTAGACAGGTTTTGTTAGGAGTGATTACAAGGAAAAAATGCATGTTAGGTTATTTAAGTACCAATTTGAATCTTGTAACTTGATTTTATGTTTGGTATTAATTCGGTGTAAGCATGCAGTTTCTTTATTAAAATTTGATTTCCCTACGGTATGTTCTGTTCACTGTTAAATTAAAAAAATTTCATCTTCGTTGCATTACAAGTGATTCCAGATTTGTGGAATGATTGCCATGAAACAGACAAATTAGATCCTGAAGAGAATAAAGATGATGATTATTGTGGTGAATTTTGTGTCTGTAGTTTTTTATTAATTGGTCTCCGAATTCTAACCTGATTGCATGAAATTGGACTTTTAATGCCAGTGGATGTGCACTCTGATGTGTTAATGGCATTAATTAGAATAATTTTAATGAAAAAGTCTATGAATAGGATAGCTGATTGTTTTAATCGATTTAAAAAACTCGTCTACCCATATAAATCTATTGCCTTAATTTACCCATTTTTCTGATTTTATTATTATGGAGAGTTGATGAGTAACTTTTACTTTGAGCCATTAATACTAGCTACAGAATAAACATGCCTTCAAGCTCACTGAAAGTGCCACATGGAGCTTCATATCCTTCCCCACTTGTCATAAAGCTGTCACATGGTACCTTAAAGTTTTAATTTTCACTTTTTATGCAAAATAACTGCTACAGTTTCTCTTTCATGTTGTGTGGGTTAAGTTCTATTTTGTGCTGTAAACTTTGAAGTTTCCTAATTTCTATGCTTGGAAGAATCTTATTAGAAATTAGGAGTGTCAATTAATTTAGTATGCCAGATGATTTTTTAGAAAATTGTGTCATGATTTTGTCTGAATGTAATCATGATTACAGATTTTATTTTCCTGTATTTTGCAAATTCCTATATTCAGCAAATGAATTGAATATTTTAATTTTGGTAGCAGTATGTTATCATTTGCTGACCTCTGTTAGAATTATTAGTGCATTTTCTAACATTGAAGTTGTGTGATCAAGTCCTGGGTAACATGGGCTGTAAGGCTAAGGCACGGTTGTTTGTGTCTGATTTTTCATATTATTTTTATAAATATAATTGGGGGCTTCTGTTTTAGTTAAAGAAATGATGGTAATGATTTGCATATACAGAGAACCTAAGTCAGTAGAAAGATAATTGTATTTAATACTGCTAAAATAAATCATTTGCAGTTGTGTATATAGTCAACCTTAAAGTATAAAAATTAATGTCGATATAATAGAGATGTTCAAAGACAGTCAATTATAAGACATTAGGTAAAGCGTTAGTAAATTTAAAAAAAATATCTCATAAATTGTAGTGATTGATATATTGAAATTATCAAAATAAATGACTAACATATTGTAACAAAACAGGTTGAGCTTCTATCCCAATGAAGTGAGTTAAGCTGCGAGCTTACCATATCAATAAAAAGAGGGTTTCCAATTGGACTGGTCATTGGAAAACAGATTTTCAGCAGCCGCAAGGTATGTTTTAGTAGCAGAGAGTTATTTTTTGAGATTCAACAGGAAGGATATCATAATATAAACTTGTTTTGAACAAAATAAAATATCTGCCACAACTTCTCTCTCTCGTACTGCAAGAGTACTGTATCAAAATTTGAATACGAATTGATGACATAAGAGGTATGTATATAATTCATTCTTCAGATAAAACTTTATATACATAATTTAGTATACTTTTCTCTTATATAATTTTTATTTCATGACTTCCATTATTTTTCTTTTTGGCCTGTAAAAACTTGTTTGTTTTTAATTTGGGTGTGCTATACATAATTAAGGAATTATATGAACACTATGTAGAATGGAATTTTTTCAATACATGTCCAGTCCCCAGCAAAAATTGTGGATACACTCCCACATGAAGCTGAGAAAAACGATAGATTAAATCTTCAGAGGAGCTGGGTTGTAGAAGAAGGTAATTGAAGGAGTAATATGCATTTACTGAAGATGCCAGGGCTGTGGAAGTCAACGAAAAATGTTCTTACTCCATCAAGAAAGTTCCTTAAACATTCAACCATACTGATAGGGTTCTAAAGACATTCCAAGTTGAAATTCTTTAAATATGTTTCGTGGGATATCATTCCAAGAAAGGATATTCAATAATTTGCAGCTCTCCATGTCTCTGGTGAGATGAGAGGCTTGTATATACACCATCATCTTATTTTCTTTCTATTTCCTAATTTGTAACACCACCCATGTAGTCAATTGTTATCCTGACACCATACCTGCTTTTGTGGAATATGTGCAACATTAGAAATGTCTGCATGGGAAATTGCCTTCACCTCAGGAGAACGAACAATTTGTCTTGGAGTATGGTCCTCATATGTTTACCTAGGACACTGAATGAAAAAATTTTGCTGGAGTGAAAATCAAACATAAGAAATTGAAATTTTTGAGCCTGAACTAAATGCTGTTATTTATTCTGTTACAATTTTCAGTTCACAACAATGCTCATTTTACCTAAGGGAGGGTCTACTTAGGATTTATAAGTACAACTCGCAACTATCAAGTTTTATTCTTAAATTTAATGTGATGTAAATGAAAACAGCAAGAAATAATGGAACTAATTTTCAGGATGATATAATAATGTAATGGTCAGAACAAAAAATTTATGGTTCTAACTGCTTCAAGATCAGCAGAAGTGAAGCCAAGGAAAAAAACAAAATTTGGAATTTTCATTAAAATTGGAGTAAAAAGCAGAATAAAATTTATTACAGTTTGATGGTCTGCCTATACCCCCCCTCCCATGGCGCATACGAGGGTTGTTCAATGAGTCATTAGAAAAAGGATAGAAAACAAATTATTACGTGTACATATTTTCTAATTTTTCAACAGTCTCCTTTTAACTCTATACACTTTTCCAAGCATTTCTCCAAATTTTTTAAGCTGTCCAAAAAGTAGGATTTCAGGTCTTCAAAATAGGCATCTGTTTGTGCGATGACTTCCTTGTTCGACGTGAACTGTGGTCCGCCGAGCAATTTTTTCATGTTTAGAAATAAAAAGAGGTCATTGGAGGCCAAATTCGGTGAATGTTGTAATAATTTGAACTTTAATTCGATAATTTGGCCTTGAAAACTGTGTAGGTGTGCATCTGTGCATTGTCTTGATTGAAGAGGATCTTTTTCAAATGAGGATTCTTGATTTCTTCGCTCAATTGGTGCAATAACGATACATAATACTCTTTATTGGTTATTGCTCGACCTTTTTCCAAGAAATCAGTGAAGATGATTTAGTGTGCATCCCAAAAAACTGTGGTCATCACCTTGCTTGCCAATTTCACCATCTTCAGAGTTCGTTCGCATTCAAAAACCCACCAAAATAGCCAAAGAGTCAACCACATGGTTGCATTTATTCTCCTCTGAGAGCAAATATGGCACCCATCTTGCCTAGATTTTTTTCACACTCAATTTTTTGTGCAAAACTGAAAGCAATGTACCTTGAGATATGCCTGTGACCTCATTTAAATTTTGTATTAAAAAATGCTGTATTTTTCATAAAAAACCATAAACTTATTATTTCCTTCTCTGTGGGCATATATATGAAGAATAGATTCCTATCAAGGGTTTATGAAAATTAAAACTGTATCTCGAATATGGGCATTGTGCACCATTGGAGGTAAATGGAAGAATGAGAGCAGGACAACTACAGTGAAACCTCTATTGAGCAGTCACCATGGGGTACATAAAATCATGGACACTTAAGGATGGACCTTTGGATGGAGAGAACATTTTTTCAGCCTGAAGGAATCCAAGAAATGGAAGAATTTGAACGAATATCCTTAGGATGTATAATTTTAATGGATTATCTAACATTTCTATTCACAAATACTGTTTTCATTAACAAAAACGTTTTTTATGGTTGTTTCAAATTTAAATATTTTTTCTTGGCAGCAAAAAAAGATTATCTATTAATATTTCCAAGTGCTTTCTTGTATTCTCCCCAAACTGCTTATCCAACCCTTTGCAGATAGACTGCATATGCTGTAAGTTTATAGGTCCTTCAACCATTGACAATGATGGTTCATCATCATCTGACTCATTTTCTACTCCAATGCTATCTGGGGATTTGTCTTTTAATAAAATTATGTGATGATATGTAATTAGAGATCCATAAGAAAGACAGGATTCCTGAAAGCAGTGTCTAACAGATGATGCCCTAGCACCCACCCTGAGTCTTGCTTAATGCATAAAGAAGCAATTAAGGGTGTCCCATAGATAAGGACCTTGCACTAATGCTGCATATCAGAGAATGACCCTCTTCACGAGTAACCACCATAGTGGGGTTTTTAATTAGTTAGTGAAAAGAAAACGGAAATCCCTGAGAGTGAAGAGGATCTCTGGCCATGGAAGTAGTGGCCGCTGGCCTAAGATACAGTGACCGTTGGCCTTTGAATGAGGTGACCGCTGAAAGGAGAGAAAATTTACATCGGTTAAATGTGAAATTCCCTCCGTTACTGAAAAAAATTGCAGCTGAAGGAGGTGAACGCTTAAGGGAGGTTGCCGTTGAGGCAGATTTCACTTTATGTGGAAAATGTTTTTAAAAATTGAAGGGAATTGATTATGGAGAGCCATGAGAAGGGTGTCAGGAAAACTTACAGTATCTTTGATTTGGAGTCTTTTGGACTCTGAGATAGGAGAAAGTAGAAATATTGGAAGACTTGGAGAAATGAAAACAAATGAAGAAATGCTAGAAATTTTGGTTGAAGAAGGGGTTGATTAGTGAAGTAAAGCCAGGGGGTGGCTCATGGGCATTAGTCCTCTGTAAAGTTGCTACAAGCATTTCATTCTGAACCATATTTACTACAAGGGTGTTACCAAAAAATATTTGGATGCTTAAAACGTTTCTGTAAAGGAAATACTTTCACACGATGGAAATCAATTTGATTGCAACACTATGTAGAATGGAATTTTTTCAATACATGTCCAGTCCCCAGCAAAAATTGTGGATACACTCCCACATGAAGCTGAGAAAAACGATAGATTAAATCTTCAGAGGAGCTGGGTTGTAGAAGAAGGTAATTGAAGGTGGAAAAGACAAATGTAAAAGAGTTTGGATGAATTAAAGGGCAGGAATAATTAACAAATGAAAGTTGGTCGAGGAAGCAAAAGATAAGATGTTGAGCAGGCAATTTTGAGAGATATAAACGTACGGAGATGTAGAAAACTCCTCTATGTATGTAAGCTTTATTAACAAAATTGAAAATATGAACCAAAAAATTAGAATAAATACAAGAGAACATATATGTAACAAGTGACTAAAAAAAGGCTGAAAATGCACATTTAAGAGTTTTTCCACTTAACCAATCTCATTATAGAAAAAAGTGACATAATAGCTGAAAACAACTAATTTTTGCTGTAATAACAATTTGAGTAATTATTGGATGGGGAATATAAACTTTAGTCAGTCAGCTTGGATTGGTTTTTCTGGAATGAAGTGGTCGTAATATGAGTGAGTGAAGTTCGCCATCATGTCTTGCGTGCATTCTGGCAGATCTCCTGATGCATCTAATCTCCCAGGAGATCCTGACCACTTTGTAAATGAAGGCACAACAGCTTCTGGGGGCAAAACTGTATTGTCCATTACCATACAGCAGTCCTTCAGGACACAGCGCCGCCCCTGCAGTGAAAATGTATCCTTTCAAATACTATTATGGCTTACCCTACCAAAGGTGAATAATCACTGATCATTAAACATCTCTCGATGAAATGAATCCCAAAAAGTAGCACTTCTAATAAATGTTATAGATGAGCTTTTACAGACAAAGTAGAAAGAAATTTACTCCACCACATTTAAATTTCTCTTCCAAAATTAACCTGTTTTGTCACAAATATTTTGCTTCAAAATTAGAAATCAAAATGTTTATATTCTGGAATCCTTTGCCTCTTCCTTTACAATCAATATATCTCATAAATTACTCAAATAGATGAGGGTGGATCAAGAATGTAACAAGAACTGTTGCAGACAATTTATTCTGTACTCTTATGAACTGATACATGTTACAACAAACTAGTACTCACCACTTATCAATAATCACTTTGCTTGTCCAAACATTTTTTCTACCAGTAGATTAAAGCATCAATGCTTTGATACAGCAGCATAGAAGAAATCAGTGTCAAACTGAGAAGTAGCTCCCAGATGACTTATATCATCAGTTCAAATTGGCCAACCACCCAAGTTTTTCATCAATGGTCCAAAGAGATGGAAGTCTTTGCATTCAAGGTTTTGGTTGTGGAGAGGATGACAATGCTCCTCCACACAGCCATGATTTATTGTGGCAATTCCGGTGACCATCTTCTGTCTTCGACTGCCTTAATTTACCGTTGAATCAAATGTTTGGACAAGCAAGGTGACTATGTTTGTAAGTAGTGAGTACTAATTCCTTGTAATGTTAAAATTATTCAGATCTTTCAGAAAAGTGATCAGTAGAGTTATTGACTGGATCCTCAATCGTAAAACTGTTGAACACCAAAATATTTGGAGAGGAAATGAAAAGAACTAGGGATGATTAGGGGTGAGGTAGTTTACCTTTACTTTCCTCTTTTAGCAAAGTAAATTTAGCATACATTTTCTTAACTTTACTCCAAAATAAGAAAATGTTGTCAAGATAGGCAAAAAAGAAACTATTTCCGATATATATCTGTTAATTGATCCAGCAGTAGTTTTCCTAGCAAGTTCTTCTATGGTATTCTTTAACTGCCAAAATATCATGTCTTCACTTGTAAATCACCAACTTTTATAGATATGTAGTTTATTGACTTCTGTTTTATATGTTGTAGTGTTTAAAATCTCTAAAACCTCCGGCTGGTTTTTACAAGTACTTAGGTGGTCTTTTGTATAGTAATATGAAGATGAAAATTTGTTGATAAAATACTATTGGAACATGAAATGCAAAAATTAAAAGAAACCTAAGGCTTAAAAAGCCATATCAATCCATTTTTAGAGGGGAATTAGAATACTGAATTTAGTAAATATTACTTTGTTACTCTGTAAAAATCAGCAAGTTGACACATAAGAACTAAAATGCATGAAATTTGGAGATCAAAATTCAGCATTAAAGGGACAAGAAAAAATTTTGATAGGTCTCCAAGCACATATCGAGAATAAAGATACCATGTAAACCTACATAGAAAAATAGACGATAATCATGGTTAATTAATGGTTCTTGCTCAGTCCTGGTATGGTAAAACACACTTCAAGGTTTAAATTATTGATAGTTAATCATAAATTTAAGGTGGTTGTATTTGAATGAATTTAACTTTGGAAAAAGGATAACTTTTTGCCTCTGAGTTTTATTTTACCAAATATCTACATTAATATGAACATGTATCAAGTTTCAATCACTAATATTGTTTTCATCCACCAATTCAAGTATTATAGGATTACTCCGATTACAAAATACTTACGATAACACAATTTTTTCCTATGTATACGTATGATCCGACGACAGCTGCACTAACTACGGATCCTTCCCCAACGAAAGTGTGCTCTCCAATGTGTATGGGAAAAAATGCAACACTTGAAAAGAAACAATTGGTATTAAACTGTGGAACATTAAAATCTCAAAGATAATCAATCACACTGTAGTAACTCTTAGAAAGATGCAAGGTTTGGACCTCTGATTAGAAAGTTCCTCCATTGATTTAAAATTATTA
Source organism: Ladona fulva (assembly GCA_000376725.2). Lineage (NCBI taxonomy): Eukaryota > Metazoa > Arthropoda > Insecta > Odonata > Libellulidae > Ladona > Ladona fulva. The sequence goes on along the minus strand of KZ308426.1, from coordinate 962,284 downwards.
TGCAATTCATTTACATACATACTTATGCGAAACGAATGAAATGGAATTTAGATCTTCCAGAGATCGAAGGATGAATTCCTTGGAGAAAAATTGCTGCATCAACGTATTCAGCCATTGAAAGTTCAAAACTTTATTTTCTAAGATGCGAGAAAAAATAGCTTGAACGGGGAAGGAGTTTCTCTTTTCATTTGAGTACTATATACTTTCCGGATGAGCTCTTACCCTTTACTAAATTTCTTAAAAGGCGGTCTAATTACCGCTCTATTGCTGATGATACTGTAACGTCCAACTCTAACATTAGCCAAATCGCCGCGAATTATGGCATCCGTTTGAACAATTGTTTTTCCTTGTAATATAATGTTCTGAGAGCCACATAATACTGTTTGCCGGCAAACCTTGTTTCCGGATGCCTGCAACAGAACGGTGGCAGTGAATGATAACTTAATTAGAAAATAAATAAAAATTTTAATTACTTTTGGAACATTTAATGCAGTTACTGAAATGTTTTAAACTTCAAGCCTTGAGAATCAAAAGATAAATATGACTGGAATTTTCAATTAGTACAAAATGTACACAACTAGAAAGTGAACTCAAGCCAAAATGTTTACAACCTAAAATTTACATAAAACATACTGTTTCGACATAATCTGCCTTCTTAAAAACAATATCTGGTAATTCCATTTCTATTTCACTCAGCTCCACAACCACTACAAGCTGCAGAACTACTTGCACACGCACATAGATATTCTTTTGGAAGAGGATGTCATATTAGTTCTGTAATCCAACACTAACATATAATGGTGCTCCAGGTGTAATAACCAATTGAGAATCAATCTTAATTGCACCCAAATTCAGTTTGGGACGGATATTTATCATTTAAAAATAATGATTTTCCATGTTAAATTTTTTAATTCCTCCTGAATAGGTTATAGAATCTTAGCTTTACATTTCAGAACCGTATAGCTATTGGCTTGATCATTCAATCTTTGTGTCGATAAAGCTGAGGACATATCTACTACCCGGGCAGACGAATAGACAGAGGCAACCATGGCGGAGGAGGAGAACGCTGTTGAAGACACGGGTGATGACAAGAACACAGTCTTCGGTCTCAAGCAAAAGGGAAGGAAAGGAGCACTAAAGAAGAAAAATGTGTATATTGTTAAGGACCATAAGTTTATGCCACGTTTCTTTAAACAGCCGACTTTCTGCAGCCACTGTAAGGATTTCATTTGGTAAGTGCACCTTAGTTTTTGAATCGCTTCTAAATTATATTCGGCTTGCTATTATAGCTTGATTGCTCGGAAACGGAAAAGGGTTCTTAGTTGCATTCTTAGAAGAGGAGATTACTGTCCCACAGCTCAATGTAGCGCGTTGATTTTTGCGGACGATTAGTGATAGTTATTAGTCTGCTAATTGACATTGGTGTCCCTTCAGCGCATTTTCGTAGCGGAGTGAAGTAACGTTTGCATTTCACTGAACATTGGTTACAGAAAACGATGTAACAGAGAATAATTTTTCATGTCCTCTTCTCTCTCATCTTCCGTGTGTTACAAACTCATCTACCGCTGAGAGTGTTATTTCGCAAATTAAAAATTTTCATGAATCTGGTTAGAGTACAAGATTTCGCATATTGTTACGGTCGTCAATACAATAAAGGAATTTTCCGTAACGTTTTATTCTCTTATATATTGGCCGATCTTTTAGGGTATGCTTAAAAGTCCATCATTAACAGTTTGATGGCAGCGTAAGACTCACGAAATGCGGATCCGTTCGGAAGTGCCTTATTCTTCTCATGTTTTGTTATGTTCGATCCCAGTAGGAATCTCTTCTTGAGAAATTATTTCCAGTCCACATTGAAAAAAAAACCAGCAAATATGTATGTATTTCCTCCGTAGATGAACGTTCGGATTTCAATGTCAAGCAAAGGGTGTAAAGTTAATCGTTTTTCGCAAAGGTGGAGCGAAACGTTTCTGCAGGGCATCCCTCATTTTACAATCTTATTTTTGGTAAATTTGGAACTACGTTTTAATGCCACACCATTTTATATCCTCCTATCACCTTGAATGCAATGTTTTAAATTCGTTACTCCATAGAATAATAAGCGCCGTCTTATTACTTAGCATCACTTGAATGATTGAAGTTATCGAGGCCATTGAACGGTTAAGGGGAAAATAATTGATTTTATCGCTCGATATTAGTTTTCGCAAACCATGTTGAATTATCGTTAATATCTATTTTATAATTCTATTGAAGCACGTCTTTCCTGCGACAGGCGAGATTCTTCTTTAATTCTTTCAGATATCAAGGATAACTTGGTAGCTTTTGTCTTAATAAGGTTTCCTTATATTCCTCTTTTCTTATAAATACTTGTCTTGGAAAATGTGTAATATCAATGAAATGCCGGTGACAGTTAGTTGACGGAAGAGCATAACATTCAACATGCCGAACCACAGATTAATTTAAAATGATGTTCATCGAAAAATATCGAAAATAATTATTTCTTCTTAGTAATAATCAATACAGGCAGCTTCTTTGAGAAACGCAAACTTTTTTGTCGCTTATTTGTTTATTGGAGGTTACTTTTCACGCAAAAGAAATGTTATAGTTGGAATTAGCGTAACACGATATTGCGCGAACTGAATATAAGTACGGACAATTTTCTTTTTTAGTGGATAAACTGTAGTGGTGGTGGATAATTTAATATCTGTTATTCGCTATTTTTTTACTTCATGTCCAATGTTTCTATCGATCTCCTTCGATTTTCCTTAAAGCATCTTCCGCGAAATTAACTCGTACCTCTACATTGTGGAGTCTTTCCTCCATGGTACCTTTTGGGCAGGGGGTGTGCAACTCGCGGCCCACGGGTCGCAAACGGCCATTTCGCCAATTTTGTAAGGCCTAATGGCTGATTCTCTCTTGGAAGTTTTATATAGTTTTCTCTCTTTTAAAACTGAAACCGAAAAGAGGAAATTTTGCCTACGATCTACTCTTTAAGCGAAGCTTTGCTCTCGCTTTGATTATCATTCCAATAAAAAATACACTATTGACTTTTGGTTAGCAACTAGTATTCAATAACACGCCGAAGTTTGCGGTCCGCAATCTTCAAGGGAGACGGGAGGAAGAAGTTCGGAAACGTCTGCTCTTGAAGAAATCTCAACATGGATAAGATCGCATCTTCTTGATGGAAATTGCTTTTGGTAGCTATTTTGATTATTCAGTTTGGAGACAAACCATCATATATCTCTTTTCACCTAATAGCTGTCAATTCATTATGTTCAGAAGCCGTATTTTACGAAATATCGCACCATATATTAACGATCGTAGCCGCACAGACTGTAATGTTTTCTGACAAGCTTATGCTTGGTACGAGTTTCCTTGAGCAAGAACTCAAGGTAAACTTTACGCACCTGCCGAAGTACAACAAATTTGTTGACGTTGATAGGCTGCTTCGTTGTCAACGCAATGTTGAAAAGTTACCACGACAGATTTTTAAACGTAATTCCATTTAGTGATTGCTACATAGCTAAGCCTTTGTGCTCTGTAATAAACTCTTAATTAGCATGAATCCGTCTTCTATATCAGTTAACCACTTTCGCGACATGTACCGCGGACATTTGAATCTCAGATGCCTCACGTATTTATTTAAGAGCGGCACTTTTAGCTCTTTTGATCTCTCTTCGGATTGAGAATGTTCACGTCCTTCATCAACGCGGAAGTGCCTTTGAACAACTTCTGGAGGAAATCGATTCTATGGAGATACCAGAATCATCGTTTTCGTACATTAAGATCCTTCCTTTTTCGGAACCATTTTCGATTATCTGTCTTAGGAAAATTAGCGAATTGTCCATTCGCGAAAGGAGTGTTATTGTAAGAATTAGTTTCTCATTATCTTCGCAAAATTCATTTAGGAAATTCTTCACAACCTGAATCCCCAGCGCCACTGGTGGCGAAATTTCGAAGACAGCCTAAATGCAAACAGTTCGTAACGATGCTGATAAATATGGGTAAATGACGTGAAAAAAAGTTATCGAGCGTATTAAAGATACCCTACCTTCAGTCGGCGTCATGATTGGTACTTTAAAGTCGATGTTTCGGTGAATCCTCAACTTTTATCTGCTACCGAAGATAATCGAGGTCCTTTTAGTTTGTTTCCCTGTTCTTCAAATCATTCAATTTTATTTTGTCCTATGATTACATTTACACAAATTTATTAATCCCGCGTCAATGTCCGTTAAGTTTCTCAAATCATGTTTCCAACGGAGAACACACTATATAAAGTGAAATTGTCTTTAGTAGTAGTATTATTTTAGGTACTTCGACAACTTAGCTCATTTCGCACGTGGGCCCCCTCCGGGAATCGAACCCGGGTCCGCTTTCACCGAAGTCGAACGCGTTGCCCACTTGGCTATCCGGGAGTCCCGAAATTATGTTTAATTTGACGTAATAATCATGAATGCTTTGTATATAAGATGCTCGCAGTAAATTTATTAATGCCTCATAATTTTAAATCCGACGTTAGTGCTGGACTCTGTGTAGTAGAGATTTGTTTCTTCTTTGTTACTGATTGGATTTATCTATTTGCAGTCATCTTCTCAATCAGTGCTTCCCAACCATTCTTGGCACACGTATTGACCGAAGCTTCGCGGCACACTAAACCACACCTTCACTAGCTTTATTATAAAGTCAAATTGAGGAAGAAGGAACAACAGATAAGGAATGGGATATTTTATAGTACACGTTAATTTAAACGATATTTCGTGAAACAGAAAGAGCGTACGTCGTGCGAAATTTGAATAACATGCTTAGCCTGCGATATGACGCACCAAACATAATGCTTGCTCGCCGCACACCTGTGTACGGTGGCCAACGGCTTAGGAAGCACTCTTATAAGTGGTCAGTTGCTTTTTACTCAGTTTTTGAAGTAATCGAAATCTAAGATTCTTCATCTCATCTAATTCGTTCATTTCTGTTTTCTCATCGCCCTCTAAAAGTGCAGTCTTTCCGGTATCAGTTCTTAAACTTCCAAATTCATTCGCAAATCGCGCAGATATATCGAAGGCTTCCGCTCGCGACCCCTTGACTTTGGGCGATCGATTGAATAGAGAAGATCATGCCTTAAAGCGAGATACTAATTAATCACGATGGCAAACTCTTTGGAGTATGTGATCCTTGCGGGCCATCTGAAGGTATTTTCAAAGGACTCGCCTTTAGGATTAAGCTCATTATCGTCTTCTTTCTAGAAAAACATTAATTCTTATTGCACTGTCGGCGCAAACAGTATTGTGCTGCATTTATTTTTCCTTACCTAAGAATGTCATTCATTGTGGAAAGCTGTGGCATACTGGACAACCCTTCTTAAGGTATACAAGAGAATATATATATAATCGAGGCAAAAATGTACTTTTTCGACTGAATTGCTATTTATGTCGGCATCGGGAAAGAAACCTCATTATCAGTTGTAGATAAAACTTGACACGGCCAAAATCTTTTCGAAGAATAAATGTTTAATTGAAGCCTTACCCAAGTAATAACTGTCGTTTCCGACGTTAAAACCAGAATCGAACCGAAACGTTAAATTCCTCGAACGTGTAAATAAACCGGAAACCCTAATTATCATGTTCCGCGTCTCGGTTCCCGCTCCAACGAAACGTAACTGTTGCCATGCCTACTACATGGCACTTACTACATGTTACTAAAAATGTGTAGCGATGGTTTTCCATTCGCCAAGAAACTATTTTTTATTAACTGACATTCTTAAGTTCCCTACTAAATCCTTCTAAAATCAGTTTCATTTTTTATGCTAACCATTTACAATGTTATTAAACAGTCAATGCACGTGAACTCTTTTTCATGGAAAGGATTTCTGAGCGAAATTCATCTGTTCGTCGGAGGCCCCGAAAGAACACGAAGTTTGACTTTATCAATGAACCGGAGGGAAAACCGGTAATGAAGGTGTTATAAATAACTCGGCTATGTTTGAATTGATCGAAGAAAGTTCAACAGAATGACGAATCATCTCTTGAAAACAAGTAAACTCCCTGCAAAGGGGATTTTAATTCAGCCCATCCTCTTAAATCCATGTCGCGATGAATTTAAAGACAAATTGCATGTGTTGAAGACAAACTTTTGGCCGCTTTGGAGGCAATTCTGTGCGCCTTTAAAGACCACACAATAGAAGCAGTTCAAGACCATTCACTCTAATAATACCAGTTTTATTTGCCCTTTCCATCTATTTCGTACGCGGTTAGCGACAGTTATAATTTGAATTAACAAGTATGTTAATTCAACCGATCACTTCCTATTATTGTAGCGCGATGATTGGAACGTGTGAAAACTACATGAAATATATGTGGACTCAATATTTTTTAAACAGAAATTGTTAAATTAAATCGCCATAAAATTATACGTCGCATTTAAAAGTTTCTTGGAACATAGCTTTATTGCATCCCGGATAGTGTCTAACTACGGTAATACTGAGCATAATATTGTGCAGAATTTTTGTAAGTATCAAATATAATGGATAGTCCCTACATTAGATAACAACGAGAGGCAATAATTTATTGATAATAATCCTTGTGTGAGTATAATAGATTTTTTCCGAACAACAATGATTGTCTCCTGTTGAATTTCTGAACACCCTACGTGAATTGATTGCAAATTTCTGCGAAAATATTGGAAAACTCATTTTCTGTTTTAATTTAGTTACGAAATATTTCGAGGGACCATTCATAAGCCCTCACGTTGAGTTCTCTTCTGTGGTTTTGTGTAGCCCTTACGTAACTATCTCCCTAACAACTGCACAGAAGTTTCGAGTATAAAGGGCTTACTCAGAAAGAAGCTCTTAATGTATCGCACGGTTTCTTAGAGAAAAATATGCTGCTAAGTTTATACATACATACACACATTTATGTATTGTTTTCCCTCGAGTTTCTGAGATGCTGTAAAATTTAACCGAAGTAGCTAAATGATTCTAAAATATCCGAACGAGCACTCTCATGAGTACGTACCGTCGGTCCGACTCTTTTACTGCTTTCCTTTTTTACGCCGTTAATGCGCCTATCGGAGTTTCCCAGTTGTCTTGTTCAGGCTAGTCTTGTGATGTCTGCAAAGTGTTCATCCCGGAGACCGGTTTGAATCTCAACTCCTCCACCATTAGCTTACAAGAGCCTCGGAGAAGGTTTGAGGTACACTTGGCTGGTAGGGGAGTGAGGTAGTTTGTAAGAGGCGAAATGCCGAGCGGTAAAGGTCCACGCAGTTTAATGAGCCATTAAGTAACACTTTTCGTAAGATTCAATTACTAGGCTAACCATGGTCGAGCATGAATTGGTTTTTATGGAAGCTACTGAGGTACGAGTGGTTCTAAGTAATCTTATCCGCTCCTTATTGAATGCTTAAGAAAACTGAGAATTAAAGCAATCGCAAACTATCTCAATCCTCATCTTTTGTTGTAAGCCTCATTACCCCGCCAAAACTTTTGGTAGCTTAATGGCCTTCGGGCTTGACATACTGTGCTCATATGATAATACATTGTTTATGAATTTAAATCTTCCTTTTGGCTAAACTTTTTTGACATAAAAACTCGGTGACACATAAGAACCTAAAAACTGAGAAAATGAGAAGCTTGAGTTTGAGCTTGAGAGAGAAAAATGAGTTTGTTGAAGACAAACGTGTTTTGAAAATGGTTGGAAGCAATTTTGGAATAAATCCCGACAAATAAGTCCCGATTTTTGTATAATATGTGTGAGCAGCAATTGCTTTTAAGAGCTGTTTTTAAATTCATTCACAGCCGATTGACTTCGCTCCATTTGCTCCGAAAAAGTTTTTTTTTATGCGAGCGCCTTCTCCATTTAAAGAGTAACATCCATAGAAGAGCTCTGGTAGAGTTTCTCGGTGTTTTAGTAAGGAAGCAATCGCTACAGAATGTCAATTTAAAGTTTGAGCCTTTGAGAAAAGTTAATCTATTTCGCAATGTAAATCTCTCCAAGAGAAACCAGAGAAAGAATTTTGACCGATATACTTCTTACACCAAAATAAAAAAACAGCCTACCTAATTGCGTTGTGCGGGGAAGTTTGAATACTTGCTACTTTCCTGTGCAGGACGATTTATTATTATTTTATTTAAAGTAATAGTTATTATCATCGTTTTAATTCATCATTATCATCTCTATTGTAACTATTGTTATTGTATTTATTGTTGTAATAATAGTTATTATTGTGTCAAGTTTTAGGAAAACAGACCAGGTGGGATAATTTTCACGATATATGGAATTAAATAATTACATTTGATTTTGCAGTACAAAAACTAATTTATGGAATCCTGTCCCACATCTAATAATCAATATTGTTTACATGCGGGACTACTATATGTAATAGTAGCTTTTTTAGACCGTCTTCCGGAAACTTTTTAAAGCCTGCGCATATTTGGAGTTCACTCGGAAAATTTTCTTAGGCAAGTTTAAATTGAGATTCCCTTATTTCATTAATTTGGAATATTTGGGTATCGTTTGTTTGAAGGCATCAAAAATTAAAGAAGTATTCCTCCGTAATGTGCGGTAGCTTCGCTTGTCGTAGATTCCCAGGATAGAATTCTGGTTTTTTCTTCCATTCGGTCTCTTCGTTTTTCGGAGCGAGAAATTTTCGTGGGGCCTTGTAGCGAGGCTAGTGATTTGAAGTGCTTCTCCCATAATTACGTAAAATATGTAAGGAAAGGGCGCTTTTGGTCTATCTTGTTTGGCTTTTCATCGGCCGGTATGCGATAGGTCTGCGGAATCGGTCGATAAGCACGTAGAGTGGATGAAATTTGTGGGTCTTCTTCGAAGTCTCGGTTGGAGAAAAGATCAGCCAATTCCATAACTGAAATCTCTTGTCAATCGATGTGTGCACCGCTGCCTATATATTTTCACTCTTATAGAATTATTCGCTTCATTGCCTGTTCGTAGAATGTTGATGGATCAGAGGATCGGATTAAAATTGAATTTCTGGCTTAAGGATTTACCAAGATTTGATCAACTTATTCTGGTTTCACTCCATCTACCCTGGCTAATAAGAGTTTCATTCCGTGTTGCAATTGCATTAGGATTGGAAACCTCTAACTAATCAATTAATCATCCACATGTATCTGTATCACTTTTCGTTCTGTCAAGGTCGATGTTGGCGATGAAAGCGTTTCCGCTTTCTCGCCCATGTTGACAATCCCCGTTGATTGTTTAAATCTTCAATAATCTCTCTCCTTACATCTCATTCTGTTTTCTTCGGTTTTTCCTTATTTCCACTCTTAATAATTGAGTGATACTCCTTTGGTCTTTTATAACAGAGAATTCTAAGACAATTTTAATGTTCGTTCTTTCGTATGAAGCGTTCCTTCCAGTAACCACCGTTTGGTTATTATTTACTACTTACAATCGCTATCTGTATTATATTTGTAAATATTTACTATTCGTCATGGTAACGTATCAACTATGTGTCAACTATGGAACTACAAATCAACATTATGTTTTGTGTATTACTACATCGCGTTCTAATTTGAACTAATTCACGACCTGAGTCCACCAGAAAACATTACGGTTGCTAAATATACTGCGAAATATTACCCTGTTAATCCGATATCGCTTAACTGTCTGCTATTACTAAGGACTCAATCGCGTCGTTAACTTGCGAGTGCGATTTTTACGTCTCCTATCGTTTGCTCAAAAACCTGTTTGTTTGAGCACATATTTGATATCCTTCCTACTAAATGTTAAGATACTTTCGGCGAAGTAATTCTCCGGATGCATTGCATTGTTGAAAAAAAAGGTCTTTCCAAATAGGCCCACATTACGCTTGAAATATTAATACATCTCCGTACAATTATATTTTACCGAATGCATTCTTATGGTTGAAGAACAAACCGAAAACAGAGAAATCCTTAAAAGAATGTGGAGAGTTGTGGAACGCATCCTTAAAAAAGCAGGTGACAATTTTGTGAAGTAAGCTTTGAAAAGCTCGCGTGGCAGACTGAAAACTACGTGGAATAGATCCTAAAATCTGAAATAATCTATTGCGCGGGACTTCATTCGTCAGCTCCACTTTCCAATAAGTCTCCGAACTGCCTCCGTCGTAAGGATTCCCGCGTATTTATCAAAAGAACATCGATTTGTTGAGTTGTATTGAGTGAATGCGTTTCTATAGCGCTGTGCTGTTTATTTTTTCCCAAAGTGGATGATCACATCATCTTCGATGTGTTAGTCGTTGCGGGAATGATGGGATTCTTTGTCGGAAGGTCACGTGTGAGAACATCCGGCAAGTGGACCTTCATTCAAATTATTTAGCATCGAAATTCGGAGGAAACTAACATCATCACTAAGTAAACCAAGATGTAACATTTTTATTTTCGCCCGACTTACTGAAAGATCTCGGCGAATAAAATAATTTAAAAACGTGCATTGGTTCTGGGAGTTATGATGACTTCCCCGATTAATGCCATCGTATTTCCACTGTATTCCAAACTGTGTGCCACAAGTTTTGATGGATTTATAGGCAAATGGGGGTAATTATTCCCTCTCCCAAGAATTTGAAAGTTTTTGAAAAATTCCTCTCTTAAGTTACTTTTCTGTAGGAATTTAAATTTCAAGTGCATTTGGATATCTACGTAGCCTGGACAACTCTTTGACAATAACCGAAGAATTGCAACCTTAGAAAGTACGAATAAATATATTTATAGTTTATTTTTAGAGGTAGTTTTATAGAGTTATATATTTTCATAATCACATTGGTCAAATTTGCAATTGTTATTTCTTCAAAGAACCAAATAAGACTCTGCTCGTAAGTGAAAATGAAATACTCAAAATTATTGTATAAAATGGTATACATCGGTTTATTGAATTATCATCTATATGTTACCGAGCAGTATGTATGTATATTGATAAAACTGTTTAATTTTTACCCACACTAATACGTCGTCTTTTATTTCTAAGTGATAGAATCATTCTACAAAGTCGCACCTGATAAAGTTTATAATTGTGTATAATTATGGAAAATACAAATTATTTAGTTTAAGAAATCGGGTCGTTGGACAAAACTACTTATATTACAGATGTACAGAGTGTTTTAATGATACTGTTATTTCCTGTGAATAATGTATTCAAATAGAGCAAGTTAGTTGCATCAAATATTTAGGAATTTATATTTATGAGAATTGTAATTGGAAACAACGTATTAATAAGATACACTCTGAACTAATTTCAACGACCAGGAAATTTTATTTGTTAAGGTCTATATGACCACTCTCTGTTTTGAGGAAAGTTTATAACGGACTGCAGTATGGTATTCTCTGTTGGGGGGAGCATATTTAACAAACACAAAACCATTAGTGATTGCTCAGAAAAAGTGCAAAAGAGTTATTCTAGGAGCAATCAGGAGAGAACATTCATTCCCTTTATTTAGAAAGTGTAAAATTCTTCCTGTAAGACATTTATTTGTATATAGGGTTCTAAGGATGTATTATAATCGAGGAGGAGAAAGGGAGATACACCCAGTTTATAATTTTCGAGCATATAAGCTTTTATCATCAAAACTTAATAAGGAATTGTTTAGACAGTCATATCTATATTTAAGTTCAAAATTGCTTTCGTTTTTGCCTGCAAATATTGTGAATACCTCTAATGAAAAGAGCTTTATTAAAACGGTTACAGAATGGCTCCTAAATCAGAAGGGTGTTGAATTTTTGTTCAATAAGATTGTGTGAAGGTATAACATGTTTTATATTATAGGTATTATATTTCTGTATAGTTTTGTTTCTTTTTGTAATGACGCTGGTTAAGTTTCTTTTATTTTCTTCATTATTTCTTCTGTTGCATTTGTTTATCTCTTGAAGAGTCGGTAACCCCAAAGCTGATATTTATTTTCAATGAGGTCCTTTCCTTTGTATATTATGCTTTGTTTATTATATTTTTATTATGTTGTTTATAAGTAATTCCTTTGTATATTATATGTTTTGTATTGTGGCGCCTCCAAGTCCAATATGACCAGTTCTCCTAGCTTCGGGAACATTCTCGACTCAGAGATAGGAGGATAAAAGGAGGGTGCTCGAGGAGAGCGGGACATTGGTCTTTTGGTCACCATAGAGAGCGGACCGCGATAAAGAAGTCCTTGGGAGAAGAGCGGACAGCGGAGGAAGAAAGGTGTCACAGAGAGAGTGGTCGCAGCATTGGACTCACTGCAAAGTAACTACTTTAAAAATAGAGGAGTCTATTGGTTTTAAAAAAATCTTGTGTCGTCTTCCTTCTCGACAATCCTTCCGAACCGCACAGAACACGCAACAGTATGATATATGATGTATGTTTGTATATTTTGTATGTTTTATAATGCAAAAATCTTGTGTCGTCTTCCTTCTCGACAATCCTTCCGAACCGCACAGAACACGCAACAGTATGATAAATTATGTATGTTTGTATATTTTGTATGTTTTATAATGCAAAGGAATAAATACTATTACATTAAATGTCACCCTTAAATTTGAAAGATCTTACTTATATTCCGTGTGCCGCTAAATGAATTTCTCTTCCTTAGTTTGGCGCGGGGTGAAAAGAATTTAGCAGACACTGCCTTACCCTGCCTTGCTATCTTATACCCGCTGTAAATCAGTGTTTTATAAAAAAGAAAAATCAAAAAAGATATTGTGATGCTGAAGAGCAGGATAGCCTTGAGGTCACATAATATAAACTATTTAAATCTGATTTAGTCTTATTTTTAAACAGTTAAATTTTTTGGCATTGATATGAGTATTTCTCCAGATAAAGCGTTCCATTCCCTAATGCCCCTATTAACCAATGAGTATTTCACTACATCTGTTTTCTAATCGCGCTCCTTCGTTTTTAAACTATGATTGCCGCGTCCAACATAACTGTGACGTATGATACAACGTGGGAAACATATGTTTCCAGAGAAGACATGATGAGAATCCTGTTTTAGTAAATACGTAGCTTGAGTAGTTAAGGCGATTGAAATTATTCACAGTTCATATAATGAGTCAACCTGTTTTTTAACAATCCTTATAACTTTGCTGTAGAAAAGTTTTGCTCGATTTTAGAAATGATCAGTAGAGCTAAGACGCGTCTTTTTGCAAAAGCAATTGGAATGTAACAGTGGTTCGATACTTGGTGTCGCTCATGGTGCCATTACAGAAGGACCTTCGATTGGCAAAACCAATTTATAAACACCACGAGTAACTCTTGTCTTAGGAGGATCACTAAAAAAACGAAAAGCGAAGCGAAAATACCAAACAGTAAGTTGGTCGGAATGGCGTTGGCTGCATTTACCAACGGGGATCCGAATGCTCTTTCCGATATTAAAAAAGAAATTAGTGGAGGCGACGGCTGTTTGGCGATGTCATTAGAGCCTCGGTTTCGCGTGAGTTTAATAAACGGCGATAAATGTTCGATGTTTATGGCGAAACATTCATTTGCTCGCCAATTGTATTAGATGAGAAAACAATACTTCAAAATGGAGTACTGAAATGGGCCGTCTCTCAATTCCATTTTACCTTTGAGGTCAGAGTGCGAAAATCCGTAACGCGACAGCGAAAAGTGCTCTGAGTTTCGTGGAATAACCTCAAATTGCGTCAATCGATTTCTTACCTGCACCGTACATAAACAATCATCCTCAAAAATTTACTCTTTCATAATTTCCGTTAATATTATAATATTTCAATGCATTTTCCTTCTCTTTTCGAAGCTACATTCTTTTCTTCCTTTTTGCTACGATCTTTTCTTCACCATCTCATTCATAACATTTAACCATATCTTCTCGCTCTTCCTCTCCCTTTAGAACCATCCAGATTTTCGTCAGTCATTCTGGTCCCATTGATTCTTTTTCCTCACCAATGTCCCTTTCATACTTGTGGCTTACTTAAATTCGCAAGGAAAAGGATAGAGGCAACTTTGCACGTTAATACGTGCACCTAGGAAAAACGGACTTGTAAAAAGTCTGACTCGAATCTGAAATCTTCCGCTTTCCGGGCAGCTGCTTTGACCAACTAAGCCATCGAGCCAGAGTATATTCCCAAGCCATTTAGGGAGACTTTGTGGGCAAGAGAAAATTGGTTTCGTCCGACTGTGTGGCATTGTCTATGGCCAATGTCCTCATTGATGAACCGGCCTACAAAGTGGATGGGATTGGGAGGACGTTGTCCGTGGTCGATGCCGTACAGTCGGATGAAACCACTCTGCCCTTGTCTGCAGAGTCTCCCAAAACGACTTGAAAATATGTTCTGGCTCGATAGTTTAACTGGTCCTTTTTTCATGTCCGTTTTTCCTAGATGCACGGCTTAACGTGCAAAATTATCTTTTCCCTAACGTGGCAATTACCATTCCATGGTATGTACCAGGATGGAATAAAAAAATGGCTCTTTTTAAGGGAAAGGATAAGGTGATAACTTTGCAAATTGAGGCGTGCAAATTAAAACCCAAAGATAAACAAATGTAAAAAATAGCGACATGACTGGGACTCGAACCCTGGTCTTCCATTTTCCGGGCAGGTATCTAAAAAGGATTTCCGAACAGTGTGGAAGAGGCGCAGCATCGTGATTCAGTGGTTATATAACCTGTCCGGGAAGTGGAAGACTTTGGTTCGAGTCCCAGTCATGTCGCTGTTTTTATCATACGGTTCTCTTTGGTTTCGGTTCAGTTCTGATTCGATGCCCTGGTTTAAACAAACTTCTCGATGTATGTAAGTCTTTTTCGAGTCGGTTGGGCTGTCTAATGTTCGTCACCGTTTTAGGGAAGCGGACACCGCAACTTCCGTCTTCTATTTGGCCATCGTATGTATCGCAGCTCTTTCTGATAAGGGCCATTCATATTTTTAAATGATGTCGTAGGTAAGAATGGCTAAAATATTTCTGAGCTCTCTTCCATCGAAATTGAGCGACATTCGTTTCACAGATTTCTCAACTCATCGCTTGCCATTTTTGTAATTACAGTCTTCCGTATACATTTCTCATCTTATATGGCCATTAATCCAAATATTGTTTCATTGTAGTTATCTTAGCCAATCGCTTTATTCTCCAGTGATCACTGACAGCTCAATAGCCTCCCGTAACCTAACCTAGGTCTTCCTTTGTCATTTCACCTTTTCTTTTAGAATTGTCCTCTCATACCGTTGTGTCTGTCCAATCACTTTTCCTATTCTTGTCGTCATAGAAAATTTTCTTAGCAAGTTTTCCACAGTTTTCTCTCGTCTTTTACTTCTCAGAAGTCTTCTTCATTTGTTATTCGGTCAGTTCATTTTATTTTCTTAATTCTTACGCTCACCTCATCCACACAGCTGTTACCGTCCATGTTTCATAATCTAAAAAAATACACAATCTATTTGTATGCAATCGCCGAAGCTGCGTTCATCTATCGCACTCAACTCTCTACCGTATCACTGAACGACTATTATAATTTTAATTGCTTTTTTCTGTGCGTCCTGCTGTTTCCGTATGAAATGTGCTATGTTAGATATTGTGATAACTTAATTTAGATTCTTACTCTGTGAAATACTGGAAAGTTCTGAAGATGAGGAATTTGCGTTAAGATTCCATGGATTCCGAGTTTCAATTTCAATCTCACTATGTCAGAACCGTACTGGGATAAACCAAAAATATTGCTCCATATCTGATTCTTACTTTAGAATCTCCTTCTGATTTCATATTGTCGATTATGCCATCCTTAGAAGTGCCATTAGTAGCAACTATCAATGTCGTATTCTTTGATTTTGTACGAACACGAACCTGAAATCGTCCGCTTTCCGGGCAGATGCTTTAATCAATTAAGCTATCTAGCCAGACCATATTCTGAAGCCGTTTTTGAGAGACGCTGAGTATATGTTCTTGCTTGTCAGCTGAATTGGTTAATGCACCCACCCTACAAACGGAAGGTTCGAGTCCTGGTCCAGTCAGACTTTATTCACGTCCGTTTTTCCTTGGGATTTTTCCTAGGTGCACGCCTCCACGTGGAAAGTTACCTTTGCCCATTCCCTTGTTTTTACGAATCATCGTGCGGATGAAAAACCCCTAGTGATTGATGTAAAAGTCTTTCCCAGTTGGGACTCGAACTTCCACTTTCAGGCCGCATCCTCTGCCAAATTGCTTCCCTTCGTATCGGACCGAAAATTCCTTGCGTGAATTGGTGAGAATATGTTTTCCGGTTATTAGTTTCTGGTTCCAGTAGTGTTTTTTTCTTTCCAACTTCAGTTTGTTCAATAAGGAATTATGCCATTGGATTTGCCTGCTATTTCCATTGTATTAGCATGGCGCCGCCATTCAAAAATGTCGTTCATTCTTCGATTCTTTTTCTAATTTAATCTTTTCGGGGCTCTTTTTGGAATTAGGGTACTTTGGATAGCCAACACGCTTGTCATCGCTGAAATCGGTCCCGGTTTCTATTGCCGGTGGGAGCCTAAGTGAGAAACAAACTAAGTGGTCGAAGCTTTTTTAACAATACTACTGCTACTATTCTTGGAATTCCAGCAGTTTCCTCTTATGTTACGATCTCTTTGGGTATCTGTCGTAATTATCGTTAGGAATTGGAACATTTTTCCGGAATAGCGTTTGAGCATGTTTATTTTTTGTTTTAAGTATCATTAAGAATAGTGTCTCTGGGGTTCCGTTTACAGAATGAAAATGGGATCGTGATCTTCTTCCGTGGCTGTCACACCTAATCGCTCACTTCCGCTTAGTGTCGAAAATGCTGGGAACCTCGTGGTTGCACAAGTTTCGTATTTCACTCATGAGTTATATATTCTTACGAAAGAAACTTGCGGGCTCAGGAGGCGATTGTATTTTGTGAGTTCTTCAGACTCTTGTTCCGACAAAAAATGTTCAAGAATTAATTAAACATAACGTTAGAAATAGGTACTTTTAAGTAATCGAGTATGTTTAGGTGTAAAGTAAGAAACATGAAGTTTCAAGGTAGATCACGGCCATGACACTAAATTATTCACGGCAATCTTATCATTCGTTGCACACATTCACAAGTGACACTTTACATATATTAGTCTATTTAATTTCTCGAAGCGTCAATGAATTTACAAAATCGTTTTTTTTACTTTTCATTGTGAAAAATCCTCTATCAGATCAGATAAATCAAGGGGTGTTGATTCTATAACTTTCTTTCAATAGAATTCCAAATACTACGATTCGTAATATTCCTACTTTTGTGTCTCCAGTATCTTTATTACCTTACTTTCCTCTCTGAACCAGAACACTAAAAGTGTATCAAGCCCACGTAGTCTCTGATCACTAATCCTAAGAATTACACTCCTCAAAGCATACTATAAGGAATAACCTAATTGAATGTCCTTATTCAGGCAGGAGGGTCCCAGACCCCTCCCTTTAACGGTCATGATTGATCGCTAATTAAGCGAAACTTCTACTTTTATTCCTAAGATTGTCCCTGCAATCTGTATGCCGCATTCGGGGATGCTGGAATCTTAGAGAGTTGCCCCATCTTCAAAAAGACTATCGCCTCCCTTCCGCTGTTTCTGAATAGTTTTAATTGTATTGTTATGGGAGATTGCATGAATTCGGAGTCAACTACCGCGTTCTTCGTACTGTTTACCACCTTACGTAAAGCATGTTCTAGAGGAGGTCTCTGAAAATTTCTTTTATGTTTATCTTTTATAGGCGAAAATTAATAGTAGTAGTAGTATTGTTAAAAGTGCTTCGACAGCTTAGGTCATTTCGCACGTAGGCCCCCACCGGGAATCGAACCCGGGACTGCTTTCATTGAAGTTGAACGCGTTGTCCACTTGGCTATCGGAAGCCCGCGAAAATTAGTATATGAGCTTAAAAAGGTCCAGAAGCGACAGGGAAAAACGAAGTGATATTCCAATATCGAAAAAGCATGGTATTATTTTGAATGGCGCAGCTGACATATCAGAAAATTAACCAAACGAAGTGACTTTTCTACAAATTGTTAATAAAATACAACCTTTAAGGGAACTTTTATTGTCTTAAAATCAATGAAAGCAGACAAATTTCTTCAGACGAAACCCGAAAGTATTGAGATGGGACGGACCGATACTTAAGAGCGTCAAATAATACTCTTAGAATGAGCGGTAAATAAATTGTTCGCAAGAATTTAATTTTAAAACACAACTAAGTTGCTCTATTCATAGCATGTATACGTTCTCTTCATTTTAGCTTTTTACGATTTAACCAAAAACTAATCATCACTCCAAAGAGATTCTCCGCAAAAGTGGAAACACTATTAGAACAGTATACATTTTGCTGGATCCATATTTAGGTGGACTGACGACTGTTCTGAAGGAATGTTGAACAAAGTACAGCACAATAGCCATCAAAAGCAAATGAGTTTTTTAACACTAGGATTATAAGAAAATAACAAATACTCTTTTATAAAGAGTATTTGTTATTTTGTTCTTATAATCCTAGTGTTATGGATTTCCACACAGTAAAGCCTGCTACCATCGATTTTATGAGTTTTTTAAGATTACAAGTGAAATATAACTCGAATTTAATTAAAATTTTAGGGAGACCCGGATAGGAACCTTAGTTTCAATGTATCAGATATGTATGGAATTTGTTTCGTCTGTCGTTTTGGGATGAATGCCAATACATCATCAATAGCACCATAAAACTCTTCAGGTTGCCGATGTAAGTGGATAAGCCAATATATTCCTAGTTTTAAGAGAAGAAACAGAATTTGCCGGCACAATTGTAAATGTTTGAGGAGGATGTACAGAAATTTGCGAATAAGGCTCCCCAAGTTGGAATTTAGGAGGAAGAGAAAGGAAATATTTTGGAAATATGGAATCTGAGTTACTAAAAGTTGTCAGGGAAATTACTATACGATCTGTACAGTAGACAATCAATTCTCTCGATACACGACTATGGGTATGGTTTTAATCTGTTCATGAAATTCATACTGATTTACGCTCGAGTTACGCGCCCTACCTCGTGTGATGAAAGAAAACGACATGCTTAATTCCACAAACATAGCTAGAAGATGTAAGGATGACGTGGATGAACGAGAGAGAAATTCGCTGTTTAAAACGCCGGCTTCATTCGGTAAAAGGTGAGAGAAGGACGCAGAAAGTAATTTTAGATTCTCTACACGACCTTTTAAGTTCAAATCCCAACGTGGCAATATTTTGAGAATTCTCTAGCATTTCCTAATCGATTTCGACTGGAGAACGTTCATTTAGTTTTGTTTTATTTGTAGTTAAATACCTTATAATTTCGTATTTGTTCAAAATTTTGACAAGGGTTAAATAGAAAATGAGACTCTCTAGTCCCAATGTCGCCCAATAAAGACGATTGTATTATATTTATTATATTTAGTTAACTAAAATTAATGAAAAATTAATCTGTCAGGGCTCTCGGATAGCCAAGTGGGCTACGCGTTCGACTGCGTTGAAAGCGGTCCCGGATTCGATTCCCGGTGGGGGCCTACGTGCGAAATGACCTCAGCTGTCGAAGCACTTTTAACAATACTACACTACGAATCACTGTTATCCCGGAGACTTACTCGCCCAGCCATATTGCAAATGACACAGCTGGAAATATATATTCCACTAACACGACAAAATGTTTTCCGCAAATGTCGATAGAAAAATAAACCTCTGAAAAAGTAAGCATTTATTGTTTTGTAAACAACCTTCAAACTACCAGCTTATCTTGAACTTATTACCATATTGGTGCGCCAAAATCTCTTCTGCTAAGGGCTGCAAAAGTCGTCCCTGCGGCCCCGAGTATTGGTAAGATAACGCATGACCGGTTTCGCAGTGTAGCTACATCATCAGGTAAATATTCTTAAATAGGCTAAAGTTTTCGGGAATTCGAGGTCACAAATGGAGTCACCCTATAAATGAGTACCAGAGGTAAAACTCTCGGTATTAATAGAAGAGGAGGACACATTCCAATACCGTTAGATTGAAGTGCGAGTAGACTAAACTGTCAAATTCCCAGTGAATAGAAGACGTTATAAATTTTATATCTCATTGTGCACTTTATATGAACTTGATTAAAGTTAAGTAAATTATTTATCCATTTATATTCACAAACGGGATTTTAATTTCTTGCGGATGCCGGTGTTTCAAATTTTATATGTGATTATGTTACATGATTAGGAACTCTAAATGTTTTTAGAGTTCCCAATCATCAGTTTGAAAGGGAACTTGTGGTGGAATAATCTATACAAAGTAACTTAATATCGAACTGTAAACGGCATAAAAGAATGTTCCGGCTCGTTAGCTTAATTGGCGAAAGCATCCGCTCGGAAAGTGGAAAATTCCAGGTTCGAGTCCAGGTCCTGTCAGAATTTTGTTTTTCCTTGGGAATGCGCGTCTATGTTTAAGGATATTTAAGATAGTTAAGAGATATTTAAGTAAGTTTCTAAGAAGTACTAGTAGTTGTATTGTTTAAAGCGCTTCGAAAACTTAGGTCATTTCGCGCAAATAAGCTCCCACCGGAAATCGAACCCGGGACCGCTTTCACCAGATGCGAACGCGCATCCCTCTTGGCTATCCGGGAGCCCCGGTTGAATCGAGCTGCCTACTACTTCAGCACTTAGTCCTGGCATTATAATGTATGCTTAAAATGGACTTTAACTAAAGTTCAATTTAAGGCCTGATATTATAATTTTTTGTTAAAGTTAAAGTGAAGATTATAGTACATCTCCTATATATATATANGTACTTGCAAATGTGAGAGCAAAATTGCAGTGAGGCATGATGTGAGTCCGACGAATTACAGTGATCATCAACAATGTCGCTACCTATTATTATTGTTTGAAACGTTGTATTTGCTTCCTCTGAAATGTATTAGTAGATAGAGCGAGCATATTTAGTGCTACATTTGTTATTTTATATCTTATATACCTCTCTAAAAACGACTTATTCACTACTTCCTCGTTTCAAACCGCAACATTGCTTCGAATTCTGAATCAGACGACGCAAGTTTCATCACTGCTTGGTTTTCTTTCATGATTGCAAAAGTAAGAGCAATTAAATTCAAGTTAAAATATGATACCAAAGAGGAAGTATCTGTATCTCACTAGGGAAAAATTAAATTAAATTTAAAAAGTTGATCAATATAATTGGTTGTATTTATTTCGATTGAAATGAGGCACTCTTCCAATATAAAATATACCTTCCGCGACCCTGTAGCCAGGAACCAGAGAACTTTCGTTGTGTTGTTGTTTATTGTTCTTTTCATCGTTTACTTGAGTTTTGCAACCCAATCCAACTCCTAAAATGGTAGAAGTTCACTTTCGGTGTATCATCATGGCGGCTGATTAAATTCTGGCTGCTAAAACACACATTAAAAGAGTACGGAATAAATTGAAGGTCGAGTCAAAGGAAATTCCAGAAACGTTCTAAAAAGGAAAGAAGAATGTCCGTCCAGAGTTGTGTATTCGTGAGCGCGTGAGGTATTCAAACATCCGCCGAACTCCCTTTTACTTTTAGAGATTCCAATGATTTAATCGGAAATGTTTTCTCTCTGTATTCGTCGTGTTTATATTTTCATTGCATTCATGAGTGTACGCTTACAATGTGTTTATATATCGTAAAAACAGGAACTCCTCTTTTGTGTTTTTGTGTGGGCTTTCTTAGTACTCATTTCAATTCAACCCAAACAAGTTGGATCCACGAAGTTATACTAGTATAAGAATAATAAATGCGTCGAATAGAAATACATTCAAAGAAAGTTGCAAGCATATGATAACGAAGTTTAAAATAAAAAATACTTTTTAAACTTTTTTAAGTACAGATTTACATGATGAAATACGCGCTATCGTGATTCCCGCACTCAGCGAGCGCTATTTTCGAGATCAGACGTCAAAGAGATTTCGCGAGATTACAGCAAGAATGGATAGCTATTAGTGCTTTATTTTTCTAGATAGTACTACGTGTGGGGACTCACGTGCGAAATGACCTCAGCTGCCGAGGCACTTTTAAAATTACTACTGCTATTGTAGTATTACGTATACAAATGAGGTAGTCAGTCAGAGAGTTCGATCTTTTCATACTCCGTGCCACACACCATATAGTGGTTCGCGGGATACTAATGTACGAGTTATTAGTTACTGAGATACGCAGATTTATTGGATTAAATTACTATTAACTCGTAATAGCTTAGGCGTGCTGCGTAAAGTGAACTGAAAACGTTGCTAAAAGTGTTGTGAGCAGGGCATCGAACCTCAATATATTGCGTTCCTTAAAATTAATGGTGTCCAGCGATACTTGGTGGAGTGACATAGTTTAAATATTCTTTTGTTATATTTTATTTCGTTCCTGTTTTTGCTCCCTCGGCAAAAAAAACAAATATCGAGTAAGTTCCGGTTTAGCTACGCCTGCTAACTTCAAACCGGGTTTTTTCGCTATGACCATTGTTGTTATTATCAATGAAAATGCTGTAATTTGGAACCTACTCCATGGTGGCAATCGTATAGATAATTATGCATCATTCATCGATCATGATTCGATGCCCTGGCCGTCGGGGAAATTTGGGACGGTTTCCAAGTGTCAGTTGTGATATTCAAAAGGTCTTCTCATTGGACGTGGAGATGAAGGATATTTATCTGCATTCAGTTGACTTTATGCGAATCTTCGTTTTTTTGTCAGTTGGTTATCAAGAAGCAATCTCTCTCAGGAAAAACTATAGAAGCGGTGGTTTGAAAAATTGTTTCGATATTTTTGAGACATCGTTGCTTTTTTCACCACATTTCATCGCTGTTTGCTTTTTACAAACAGCATTTTTATGTCGTGGTAATTTACCATGTAATCAATGACAATCGGTTTATCTTTATTCACTCTCTTTCGTTAATCTTAAGGCGAGAATGGCTTCATACACATTGAATTCTTTTCCCTCCAAATGGATCTTTACATAACTATGTACTCTTTTGATTGCCTTCATTTCTTCTAATATCAAAATTATTTATACATTAAAATTCTTGGTAATTTCCGGAATTGCTCACATTTGTCCCACGTGTGTATATATGTAAGGTTAGGATGTTCCTGGATGGGTGGGTGCAGTATTTTCGAAGTCATAGTGGCCTTCAACTCTCCAACTGACCTTTCAAGGTTAAACATTCTAAGAAGATAGTTTCCTGTGGTGCGACGCCGTCCGTGAGGGAGGCATTTTGGTGTTACGTTTGTCGTACTTATTTACATTAATTCGGATATTCGAAGAGTCGAGTACTCTTAGATTTTGCCCGAAACGTAGGGTGTAATAGAGGATGTTTCTAATCTCCAGCGGTATTCTTGTTTCAGATATCATTCTCTGCCCGACTTTTCCTCTAACATACCTATGTTCTGATATCGATCCCTAATTAAGAATCAGACAATTGTTTCTCCGACAGATTAACGTAATATTCGGCAGGCGCGATAGAAGGGTAAGAAAGTAATGCTATTTGACCCAGTCTTAAAATTCGGTTAGTATTTTTCTGTGACACAAGCGCACGGTTTCTAAAAAAATACTGTGACAAAACAGAAAGCGTTACTAAAATGCACTGACTCAGATTGGGAATCCTTGGAGGAAGGGACTTTAACACTACTGCGATTGCCAAATCAATTCAGAGAAAGTACATTTGCGGAATACGTAATACGTATGCGACCCCTATGCTACTTCGGCCGACAATGAACTTAAAATAGGAGAAATAGATGCGAGCACAAGTCGTTTTTAGTCGGGAAGTTGTTCGAACGCTGCCTAGCTTCTAATCGCCTTTTTTTCAAGGATTCCCATCCTGCATTTAAGAGCATTTTTGTAACGCTTAATATTTTGACGTAGCATATTTTTAACAAATTGTGCGCTGTAATTTCTCGAGCTCGACACATTTCATCCGCCGGATCCCACAAACTTGCCGCATATTCCAATTGGATCCCTTCCAAGGAGAATTAACATCGCTCTCTAAATTTTTCATCGCGTCTACAATGCATCTAACCTTTACATTACGTCTACCTACGATGGATATTGTATGAGTCATCCGCAAACACCCCCGCATCGCTATCTATCTCGTCGCTAAGTTCATTGATATACCAAGAAGGAAAGATGTCCGTTACTCTGCTTTGATTACGTCTGAGATGTCTGAACCGACGCCGTCAAGTGCAAAGCTCCCACGTTTGGATTAATTTAGAGAAAAAACGATATTTCTAAAGTACTCTTTTCATATTTCAGATATGCTCATTAACTGTCAGCATAAATTCCTGTTTCCTCCTTTAATTCAGTTCAATGCGATATCAATTAGCCCATTTCAAACTCATTCCCATATTAATGGCTCTCCGCAAATCTTCCATTTCTCAAATCAGGGCCATCGTTCCTTTTACTTCTTTCTCTACATTATATTGCTTGAATAAAATTACAGTTTTTGTTTCTACTCTAGTCGACTGTTAACGGTTAAGTCTTATTCTTCTTTGACATATTTTTCTGGTTGAAATAAATTACATTCCTTAGAAAATGAATAACTTCAAAATCTATCGAATGTTTTGCACTTTCTACAGAAATACTGCCCCCGGTTAAACTACTCTAAAATTACTCGAAATTAGGAGATATGCGTATTAGCGCTATTAATTTATCTTTGCTTGGCCAAAATATATTATATTTTATACTTTTGCAACATAAATATTTACAGATTGCGCTAACGGCTGATCGTTGAAAACCAGTCGTTGTTTATTGTGTATTATTTTGTTTCATTTAACAAGAAAGAAATTCATAAGATAACTTTGGAAAGATGCACCCTTTACAGTTGTATGGAAATAGAAATTGGCGCGAAATTGTTCCAGAAGATGTATCTTCGATGTCCTTTTCTTATTTTAAAAGTAAATTGTCGCAATAATAAATAAAAACGTTATATTTTGATATCTTCTCATACTCTGTGGTATTAACTCCGATCCAGTCCATGATATCCATTTACCGCGAAGGATGTGTATGGGCAATTCTCTCAAGTTCCTAATAGATAGAGTATTGAATAGCCGTGTTACTAGCAGGAGTAATCAAGAGAACTCTTCTTTAGATGTCCATCGAGTCCTCGCGCTCAGACGCGCCCGTGGCAACTTGATAATCAAAGGACTGCAAGATAAAGTCGGTTTAGTAAACCCTTACTCTGTTAACGGCAGAACGACTATTGAAGAAATAAAGTGCGTATGAAAGTGTGAATCGGACGTTAGAATTTGCTCTGGATGCCTTTTCTAATCCAAAGTGGCCTATTTTCCTCGAATTTTGGGTTAATTTGAAAAGGGGCGATGGCGTCAGAAAGAGTGCCTTTTCGTGACGATGCGTTCACGCCCTTTCCATGGCAGGATCACGAACAACAGGAAAGTGACTTCTACTAGTCCATATTCATACTCGTCAGGAGTTATTTCGAATATGTTTCATGCGTGGTACGTAATTATTCAGTCTATTTTTTAACGACACTATATTATTAGTGAGGACATTTCTCTTCTGCATCTCCTTCGCTTGTCTTTCTTCATCTGTGAATATTTACCCATCTGTTTCAACTTTTTTGAAAGCGCCTCGTGGTTGTCAATTTAGCCATTTTGGGTCTTTTTCCGATCTATGCGACATCTCCCCTACTTGTTCTGTTACGTTAACCCTTCTTTGGGGCTGAACCACAGGCCGAAAGGCGGCTTGCAGGGTATTTATGCAGATGTTATGACATGTTAAGCATTTTCTGAAATGCGGATGAAACTGATCCATAAGATTAAAAAGAGAACTGGAAATCCGAGATCTTTGCCCCACGAAAAACAAATTCCATATTTTGGTGTCAACAATTTTCAGTGACTTGCATTATCATCTACGTAGTCCGCAAGACATTTCAAATTTAAGAGCGAGAAGAAAAGAATCTACCCTGATCTCTGTCTGTACATTCTTCAGCCTGAAGGCTTTGAACCACATCCCTCCACCATAAACAACGAAAAGCTTTGGAGAGGAGGCTGAAGAGATCCTGATGAATCTACATCATCTCGGATTTTTTGTTCATGAATATTTCATTTTTGGTTTAGATTTTCAGTGAATTTATCGAATTTTATGAATGAGCAAATCTTAGCCCATTTTTTGCTGTATTTGTGTATAGTTTATTAAGTAGAATGTTGTAAATTATTTGAGTTTATATATATATATTTTTTCATTAGATGGTTATTATGCTGTCAAACTTTCGCATTATTTTGTAGGTTTATTTTCTATTTATGCAACCTTTTGTCTTTAACCAGAGCAATTACTGATGAGGCACTTCATGTAGACTAAGGTACACCGTACTTGATTGGAATTTCATAATAATAGTTTTCGTAAAATATTGGATGGTTTTCGCAGTTGTGCGCTTCATGGGTTCGGATTGTGCTTCAATGGGAGGCCCTTCCAGCGGACTTTTTAAATGCACTCAGAGATAAGATAAGCGATGATATCCCAAATTGATAGATCTCACGTCTATTAGGAGATAAAAGGCCTTTTAAAAGTCTTCAGTGCGGATCTTCTATTCTCCACACTAACGTCATTTTTTCAGTTACTGCATAAATCTTCGATGAACATTCATGATAACCCTTGAAGTATATTCAACTACCAAAGAACTATTGCTGAAATTAATACATCAGTTTTTCCAGCTAAAACTTTAAGTCAGTTTCTTCGGTGGGCCAGTACGAGTAAAAAAAATTTTTTCTTGTTTCTGATGCAAGCAATATTTCATTTGAGAAACGCTGAACATGCCAACATGCTATCCAACCGCAGCGTTGCAATAATGTGGTATTATAACCACTTGTCGTAGCTATGACTCCGCAATGGTCTATTGAGCGGTGAACTTCATCGGTAATTAAATCTACAGAGGTGGCCGTCATGCTGTGGAAATCCATGAGAGAGGAAAAGTATATATCTTTCCTCTATCATCGGTTATTTTAAGGGTGCATATTGTGTTGTTTATAATGAGATTATCGGGACCCAGACTGGAAAGGAACGTACATACAATTTATTTGTGTTAAGTAAGATGTGGTTTGCTCGAGAATTAGTTTCTCGATGGCTTTGGAAATGACTGGTAGAAAGCTGATCGATCAGAATGGATAGGATCATTGGAAGAGATTTTATTTAGTATTGCCAATTTCTTCTGCAGAGAGAGAATTCCTTACATAAGAGAGAAATGGAAGACATGAGGGAGGGTAGACATTTTAATTTAGTGTATTTAAGAGATAGAATATCATCTGCTCCATGAGATGAGTATTTTATTTTACTAAGAGAGCAAAGTACTTGCAAATGTGAGAGCAAAATTGCAGTGAGGCATGATGTGAGTCCGACGAATTACAATGGAATCAACATCAGATAACAAATAAAATGATAATGTAAACAATACTGTCAGAATAAAGAAAACAATACTGTCAGAATCGGTGAAGAGTTAGGGTGTAAATAATTCATGCAGAGAATTGTCATTGATCGAATCCCGGCGGGGCTACCATTAGAGTTCAACCTTGTGTAGAACCACTTGATCATCAACAATGTCGCTACCTATTATTATTGTTTGAAACGTTGTATTTGCTTCCTCTGAAATGTATTAGTAGATAGAGCGAGCATATTTAGTGCTACATTTGTTATTTTATATCTTATATACCTCTCTAAAAACGACTTATTCACTACTTCCTCGTTTCAAACCGCAACATTGCTTCGAATTCTGAATCAGACGACGCAAGTTTCATCACTGCTTGGTTTTCTTTCATGATTGCAAAAGTAAGAGCAATTAAATTCAAGTTAAAATATGATACCAAAGAGGAAGTATCTGTATCTCACTAGGGAAAAATTAAATTAAATTTAAAAAGTTGATCAATGTAATTGGTTGTATTTATTTCGATTGAAATGAGGCACTCTTCCAATATAAAATATACCTTCCGCGACCCTGTAGCCAGGAACCAGAGAACTTTCGTTGTGTTGTTGTTTATTGTTCTTTTCATCGTTTACTTGAGTTTTGCAACCCAATCCAACTCCTAAAATGGTAGAAGTTCACTTTCGGTGTATCATCATGGCGGCTGATTAAATTCTGGCTGCTAAAACACACATTAAAAGAGTACGGAATAAATTGAAGGTCGAGTCAAAGGAAATTCCAGAAACGTTCTAAAAAGGAAAGAAGAATGTCCGTCCAGAGTTGTGTATTCGTGAGCGCGTGAGGTATTCAAACATCCGCCGAACTCCCTTTTACTTTTAGAGATTCCAATGATTTAATCGGAAATGTTTTCTCTCTGTATTCGTCGTGTTTATATTTTCATTGCATTCATGAGTGTACGCTTACAATGTGTTTATATATCGTAAAAACAGGAACTCCTCTTTTGTGTTTTTGTGTGGGCTTTCTTAGTACTCATTTCAATTCAACCCAAACAAGTTGGATCCACGAAGTTATACTAATATAAGAATAATAAATGCGTCGAATAGAAATACATTCAAAGAAAGTTGCAAGCATATGATAACGAAGTTTAAAATAAAATACGGAATCGAAACAGAAAAGAAAATCAATTGAATTGCTGTCGAGTGCATACACTAAATTGTCAATGAATTTTAAACTGGCAAATAAAACAATACAAAAATGATAACACGGAACATATCGGAACCGAGTGAGGAGTGCAATGTTGGGCACTGCGGCGTAATAAACAATCCCAAGTTTTCAATTCCTATTGTTTGTGGCGATTATAACTCTTTCTGTTATTTGGCGCCACTCTTAGGTGCAGAAATTACGCTTGCCTCGCACTTCCAATTTCTTTTGTTTAGTGTCGCGAAGACTAAATCATCGTGGGTACTTCTGCACCCGTTTTGGCCTTGTGACGGGAGGTGCATGCCCCGTAGTGAATTTCTCTGTAGTTTAAAGTCACCAGTCGTTCGCGATCTATCTAAATTTGTGAAGCGAAGGTCCCTGTAGCATTGGATTTAATTCCCTGATGCAGGTTCAGCCTCAGTTGCGTTCTTCTTGCTTACAAAGATTACCATAATTGATCACAGGAATCGTCGCCTTTCGCTGGGGTTTCACCAATTCTTTAATACAACTCCTGTCCATCCCATACACTTGATTCATTGTGAAGATGGGATTCGGTGACGTTCGTTGACTTTATCATCGGCTCTAGTGACGATTTTTATGGCCACTTACGGTACCCTCATCAAATTCGGCCCTGTCTTATGCTGTGAATGCCTGCGGATTGTGATTTTCTCAACCTCATGTTACACCATTCATGAAGGCAACCTCACACTGAGTCCACTGTCCCTAAATTTTCTCCTTAGAGTCCGTACAAATCTGCTCGAGGTTTTTATTGAAATTATCTTTACGGATCATGGATTTATATTAAGCTCTTAGTTCTTGGGTTCAATTAAAAATCATATTCAAATCGCTGTATACACTTTTCTATTCTATTTCTCGTTTTATTATCATCATTATCAATTGGAAGTGGGTTGGTAGTCCGCTGGCAACTACTTAGGCTACTGTCTGCATATTACAATTGTCTCTGACCATATGACTGTCATAATTTAACTATTAGGCTATACATTTCTTGTTGGTAAGTGGATATTTGACACACATACATCAGGGATACGATTTTTCACGAGTCTCAGAATACAATTATTTAATGACAATTTCTCTCTTCATAGATATCTTGCAAGTTTTCTCGATGTTCCTGATTATTTGAGTGATGAATTAGCATACTTAAGGCCGAAAATCCTAGCTTGACCTACACTTTCATTAAAGTTTAATGCGTACTAAGAATAGCGAAGTACTGAGGAGTTTATATAAGTAATGGAAACATTAATGCGATGATGAGGACGAGTTGCGCAATGCCGATGAAGAGTCAATCGGGCACAACTTTCAAGGCTTTCGAAAGTATTTTCCCCAAACGAGATAAAGGTTTTGTTCGAACGAAAGACTTCTTCCGCTTTTCTGATGTATTCTTGCGACCGGTTTTGATTCAGGTTTCTTGCGATATATCGCCGTATCTTTTGCACAAACGGTCTTTCGACGGGGGAAATGGAAAACAACAAATTTCAATTGGCGCAATTATCTGTTGTTTATTTTTCAAATATTGAAATGTCTTCACTTTGCGACGGTTTATGCATTTTCGTAGATTTCCGTAGATGTTAATGTATGAGAACTAGAGAAATTGAGCCGCTGGTGGCTAAGTTGACTAAGACAAATGTATGGATGTATGTGGATTGACTAACACTTGTGCAGTGGTTAACTCCTTAGGGTCAGAGTTCGAATTCGAGTATGAAATCACTCACTGACGGAATAAAAATCATTCTTCTGATTCATGTATTCGAGGCTTAGTACTTGTCTCCTTCGATCTTCGATCGAAACTGTAAATTTGTGCTTGGGAAGTTGTAGAAAAGTATAAAGTATCGAATACATTAATCAAAAGAATGTTTTCTAGTCAATGATTTTGTATATCTACATGAAAATCTGAATGGATTGGAAATAAATGAAAGTGAAAAAAACGTCACAAATTCGACTTGAAATTCGGCCCTCTGTGTGGTTTCTATAGTTAACATTCTAACCACTACACCAACTCATTCTGCTAAGGGGTTAATTGACTGGAAAATTAGAAAAAAAATCAATTATTACTAAAAAATAATGCCCATTTAAACGAACCCTGTTTCACTTTAGTTTAATTGTATCTCCAATTCTACCTCGATAAAAATATTTCGTCCAAATCGTCGGAGCAACTCTTGTGGTCTCTTCTTGTAAGAGAAATATAATTTATGAAATTAAGCAAAATCTTTTTCATTACGATCGCATTTAAATCGTGATGATATGCTTAGATTGAATCAAAGACAAAGACAAGCCGAAGACTACATTTTGTGATAAAATTCTTTGAGGAATTCTCAAGGTGAACGTTCTCATAATAATGGAATAATTTAGAGGTAATGGTGCACACGGGAAGACCGATTTTTACCTCTATGCTTAGGGAGGAAATGAAGTTACCTGCGGTCGAACTGCGTTCTTCAACCGAGAGTTTTGGATTATTATCGAATGCTACATTACGCCAACTTTAAATTCGCTGTCATACTTAAAATTAGGTTAGAATTTTCCGTACAATTTGCTTTAAATATAGAGATATAATTTACCCTTGAAATGTACGATAATATATCTTTTAATATTATTCTTACTAAATGTTATAATACGAATTATATGATTAATAATGTAGTAGTATTACAGTATATGTATAGTTCTTAGGTAATGTACTGAGGTGTAATAGACTGATAAAAGTAGTTTTATAGAGGGTGTAAAGAAAAAAGGAGGAGGAAGACAAAGGCAAATTGACTTGACATGACATCTAGGCAAAAACATGGGTGGATTCATATCATGACCTCAAGGTAGAAGACTGAAGTTGATATGGCAGTCTGCAATAATAAAATAAGAAACAATAAGATTTTTATATAAGGGGAGATATTTGAATATCTAACTTCCGAAAATCGGATTGAAACCCCTTATCGTTTGTTATCGTATTGCATAAATGTTATCTCAAACAAAGAAATAAAATTGAATTTTAGCTGCGGTAAGAGTTGTAGGAGTTTCAACAAACTCGATGGCTTCAGGATTGCGATTTCATTCTGACGTAACGAGTTGCTACCAATTTAAATTTTGCAAATATCACAGTTTGGCACAAATGACTGGCCACGATAAGATAACCTTGTTAAATTCATAACCGGATTATTCCAGTCCCATACAAACTTACCTCTGCATTAAACGAACCCATTGAGTGTCCCCAATATTCCTTATTTCCAGGTGACTTATCATAATATATAACATCTTTTGCCTTTGTCTTTCCTTCTATTCCCTAAACATTCCTTCAATTACTGTCTTCAATAGTTCTTCTCCTCAACATTAGACCCAGTCATTTGTCGTTGCGTTTCGAATATGGAAAATATGCAATTGGCAGTTGCTGTTCTTCTTCCAACCTCATCTGCATATTTTCCATCCCAAGAAGAGACAAATAGTTTTTTATACTCAATTTTTCTGGTACCCTTCTATTCTAATCATTAACTTTCTATTTTTGGTGAACCTTTTTCATTTAGTTTAGTTCCCGTTTATTTTCAATCCAACCCCCTTGCTATATCGTTTGATGCATTTGCTAGCACTTGAGTCCTTTCCGAAATCACGTGCGATAGCTTTGTCGTCTGAATATGTTACTGACTTGACTTCTCCACCTATTACATATTACTCATTCATTTCTTCTCAAGCTTCTTTCGCCATTTACTCTGCATTTATATGTTCCCTGCTCCCATTCTAAGCTTGTTGTTTTGTACATTATTCTCGGTAGTGACCCTTTCCCCTGTCTTTGCTATTAATCTCCCCCCGTCCCTCTTCCATAGCGAATTCCCTTTCTGAACTTCCTCGCTCGAAATCCTGTTGATTTCTCAACCTCGAAGGCTTCGAAATTCCATTTAGGCTACCATTTTTATTTTTCCAAATTTAAGCCGAGTTTTCGTCATTACAAAGCATAAGTAGCAGAACGAGAGCTAAATTGCTTCAGATTCCCTATCGATTGAATGGTATATTTAGAAGACGGTTTTTAAGGCTTCTTCCGGAAGCCAATTTGTATTCGATTTGCGTTGGAGTTCCAATATGATGGCCTATATCCAAATTCTCTACTTGCATAAATTCATTCCCGTGCATACGTGAGTGACAAGGCGCGATGCCTCCTAAAGCACCAATTTGGAGTAAGAAAAAGAAGGTTGGAACACGGCTGTTTATGAATTAGAGGTTTTAAAACACTATGTAAGCCGTCTTTCGGCAAGCGGAACTCGCGCTCAGAGACTTCACTTCCTTTGTGGAGACCCCTCTAAGGATGGAGGCTTTGTCTCCGAAATGGTCATTGGGCCTTCCCAGAAATCGGTTATCAGCTTCCCGTTTGTCTCTGAGCGCGAGTTCCGCTTGCCGAAAGACGGCTTACGGAGTGTTTTTAAACCTCTAACCAATTTGGAGAATGTACTCCACATTCGTGACCGGCGCACTCTCCAATTCAGGGATTCACGACCTAGCATAAAAATTGAGTATCGAAAGTTAGGCATCGCTGAAGAGTTGGTGCATCAAATCAGTGGAACGCTGGAGCGCACCCACGGGGGGTGGCTTAAGCCCCCTCCATCAAAGTTTCTACTTATATTTAATTTACTAATAGAACCAAATTCTTAAGGGTCTCATTAACACTTAAACTATATCTTTATAGGTAATACCTTCTTTCGATGAGATTCAGATATTTCACATGATATCGTAAATTGGGAAGGAGAATGTTGTTTATAATCCTTAAGCTCATCCCCCCAAGCGAAAATTCCCGATACGTCCCTGGTGGCGGGTTAATTTGGTCGATTCAGTGAATTTTACAGGGAATTCTCGCGAATAACTTAAATGCAGTACACATATGTACAAAATCGGTGACAAAGCTATGAAGACACTTCCGAGAAGCTTCGGGATGGTCACTGCTGTTCTATCAATGTTTCTCCCACGTTTGGAAGTGGAAAAGAGAAATTTCATATTTCATTCGAAACATTTTAAATATTTACGTTAATTTAATGCTGAAAATTTGCCACTGTTTCTTTATCTCAATAATCGTGAGGCATTAGATTGGGTAGTTGGCTTTCTCAGCGATCCCTTATTCATTTAACCTCGATGGCGGAATGGTTAGCTTTCCTACACTAAGATCCAGGTTCGAGTCCCGCATAACCGGGTTTTTCCGGATCAGGGCATGGATTGTGTCTGTGATAGTCCAAATTATTTACAAGGATATAATTGGGGGCTCCTGATTCCGTTTAAAAATTAATAATAATCTTTACGTATTCGTTACCGCAAAAGTCGCCGCCATGTCTCAAAATAATTAGATTTTGTAATGCAAAATCGGCTTGAACATAGCTCCAGTTCGATGAGACATGAGAGGCTCGAGAATAAAAAAGTGAAGTGGAAACATTAGAAGAAGTGGCAACAGGTGGCTGTTAATTAAAGAGGACGTCGTCGCCTCTTAAGATCGCTCCAATCCATCGATTTTTTTACGGAGTCGTTTCCTGATATTTCTATTTGAACGCCGTGCGAGGATCTCTATGTAAATGAGTGAATTGAGTATGCTCCCATTGTACGTAATTTCAGCTTTACCCAGTGCATCTTCCATTTCTCCAAATATTCGGATTCTTCGAGTAGCTCTTTTAAAAAAGATGGAGAACTTCATGAAAAGTACATCGAATCTCTAACAAATGGCGTTGAGTTTTCTCAGTAGCTCTGTAACC
Organism: Ladona fulva; assembly: GCA_000376725.2. Lineage (NCBI taxonomy): Eukaryota > Metazoa > Arthropoda > Insecta > Odonata > Libellulidae > Ladona > Ladona fulva. The sequence continues at coordinate 928,089 of KZ308426.1, read as the reverse complement.
TCGCGTTATTTCTTTAAATTTTTTCAGTAAACGTTTGGTAACAAGTGAATGAGTTTCGGGAAGTCCTGGAAATTCAACTTTCGACGCAGGCAGTCGGTAATTATTTTCGAGCGATTAGTAGTTTATTTTTGGTATTTCGATGCACAAGGAGCGATTCTCCGAGCACTTTTTCTTGCGAGGAACTAAAGAAAGTGAAGGAGCAACTCCCGTTCGAAATTTTTCCTTAGGACCGATTATATTATTTCTAAGTGTACGGCAATTTGAGTCAACTCCACTCCACTTCTTGACGGAAACTCCACTCGTTGAATCATTGATGAGCTATTTGCTTACAGCAACTATTGTCGTAATTGCTGAGAAAATGAATTGCATCAATAAATCTTGGAAAATGTCACTCTCTGAATTCGTTTTCTCTCGTTTAATTTCTTCTTGTTTTTCGGCAGTTGTCTCCCGATGGCGCGCTGATTCTAATTTGCTATTCGCTCCTATTTTAACTGTTGCGATAGTTTCAACTGTGCTTGTCCTACTAACTAATCAAATACTATTAAAATTGTTACATTTAGCATCAATCGGCGGCGAATTCTAATCGCAACACTTTTGTTGATTGATCGATTGATTATTTCTGACGTACCTTTCACTTAAAAATTGTAAGTTTTTAAACTATTCCCTTGGAGCCAATGTCAGTGTATAGGAACAGAAAATGCTTTCGCAGCACTGAAACTAAGGTTAAAGGAGGGAATCATTTATAAACTCTCGATTTTCGTGTATGATTGTTGGAAGCAAACGAAAAAGCGATTGCGCATGCGTAAGATTCGTAGCTTCAATCCAAGGACTCCTTCACTACTGCTTTCTTCTCCGCGAGAGTCAAACTTTTCGTCGGAACATTCGTTGCTTGACACCGTGGTCGTCATCATTATGGAAATGTCCTGCCATCAGCCAATCATTAAATTATAATTGCATTCCTTACCTTTATCAGCTTCCCATATTCTGACTTAGGTTAATTATTCTTGTCTGCCACCATTACCCTCCTGAAAAGACCACGGAATTTCTAATAATTTTCTCTTCGGAGTACATCCTCATTAATTACCTGGACTGCCCATTTTAATTGCGTTTAATTTCATATCCTTGTTATAGTCATCAAATAATAGCGTCAATGCCTTTTTTAATAATACTTTTCACGAAGTATATTCGATAGAAATGAGTAAACATTTCCGTTATGAATGAAGCTTGTTGGCAAATAGAGACAAATGAAGGCCGCTGTTCTTACGTCGATTCATTGGATTATTTATCATCAGTCTTTATATTCACTCATCTTTGAAAGAATGGAAATGGAACGTTGAAAAGCGTTAGAATAGCGTGACAGGATTCGAATGAAGCAGACACGTGGAAAATGTATTTCATATTTTAATAAGGGAAAGAAGAAACGTTCCCAAATTTATTGTACGGCTCAATTTGGACGAAGCGATTGGACTTTTATTTATCTTACGTCGTATTTCTTTATCTGAGTGTTTCTTCGTTCGATAAATCAAGAATTTGATGGGAAAAGTTAAAGGCTTCCAAGAAAGGCAACAGGAGCAGGTTTGTTATTGAGGAAGAAGCTTCTTTCTTTGAAGTGTGCCGAGGAAAAACTTTATCATAACTCCTTAGGAATTACATTCAGTTAATGATTCAGTCATTAATGTTTACTTTGCTGCGTCTCTTAACTTGAAATTGTGGGATATTGAATGCCGATTTTGATTTCAGCAACTCTAACCGCACACTCATTCGGAATTTCAAAACTTAGCAGTTAAGGATAAGTAACCAATCTGTTAGCGTTAAATTTTTCTATAACGACTCCGATACGTATTTGTTGGTTGATAGTTGTCTTTGTTCTATTGGTTATTAGCCGGCGAAAATAAATTTATTTAACGGACACAAAAATACCCTCTTCTGTGGATTGTCCTTAGTAATTTGTCGCACGTTCAGAAAATTCCTGGGATTTCCGTGCCTGAGATGATTTCAAAGTAACGCCCAGCGTTTGTAGCTAAATATTTTAATTCAAAATTGTTAGGTATTATGGCAGAACGCTTCTTGTAAGAGGTCTAAACTTACGACATTTTAGACTGTGTTAATTTTAGAGACTATAACATATTTCAATTTTGTTTAACATAAGAATAGCACATTTAAAAGTTGTGTAAATCTCAGCAGCATTTTATAACGATTGTTCATGTTGTTTACATTTATAAAAGAGGTGAGTAACGAAATTAAGTTTTACGCGTATTATGTGGTTCTTAATATTGTTGATTTCTGCCTATAATTTTATATAATTAATTCAAAAATCATTCTTCAATGGTAGATATTGCTATTGTAAATGAGTCTGAATTTGTGGGATATTTAGGGAAGTCCTTATTCACGTATTAAATGGGCAAAAACATTGTTTCGGAGAGGAGGCAATCCGATGAAAGTGGTCTCTCTTCATTCTATAAACTTGAATGAACTTTTTAATAACATTTATTAATAATAGTCAGATGAAAATCATTGAGTCAGTCTCACCTCCTTTCTTACTATTACAACCAGATTTAATAAAAATATATTCTCCTGCACTAAAACAGAAATGAAACTATTCCGATTATTAATAATAATTTGATTTTATGTTAAGAAATAGAGCTATGTAATAAAGATATTCATATGCTTTATTTTCCCGTTTTGGTAATTTTTGAGTCCTTTTTATAACCTCTGAGCATCATTTTATTATTTTTCGATTGAGATGTTTAATATGGATTTTTTTCATGATTGGGGCCATTCTGTTTCATATGTAGTTTCTTATTCGTTCCTAAGTTACAGGAATACAATCATTGTCGGTCTGCTATTGTTATGTCACTCCAGTGACTTTGTCAACAATTTTTCTTATTTAACGTTTTGTAACAATGCTGCCTAACATTATCGCTTGGTTTCATGTTAATTTAAATTATCATAGCCACGGAAAAGATTACTTCCGGGAAGATATTAATCATTAGTCGTATCTCTCCTCACTAGCTACTGCTTTGCGAAGATCTGCTTGAGACTGATTAATACATAGTGTGTATGTTTGTACATGTCTGCTCTGTGTCTGTACTCTCCGATGTCTTTCTAATACTTGTTAGCATTAGGGTGTTTCACACGGATTTGTGTCACCATAAGTGCCATTTGTAATCTCAGAATAAACTAATTTGTTCCTCTTTGCCAGTGTCATGCATTTCTAAGATTTCGCGAAAGTATTCGACTGAAAGGGATTTATTTGGAGTGGAAGTGGACACGAATTTTGGGTGTTGAATTGTGGGTATTTGTGGATGTGTGAAATCCTCGAAGGCCGCCGTGGAAGCGTATCCTTGGAGATGAAGGCCACGCTGACGTACGCAAGCCAACGGTTGTTGTGGAAGCAAACAATTGCGAAGGAGACTTTCTGAGTCGCGTCCATTCAAATCGAAACTTAAATAAGATGGTATTTGTATTTTTACTCATTGCTTGAAACCAATGATTGCTTGTTTTGATCTCTGTTTATTGGAAAAAATTTAAAAACTTAGCTGAAAACTGACGTAATTACCTCGATGATGATGATAATGATTGATTATTTAGTCGCAATAAGAGTTACATGCGACTTCTGTATGAAATTGGTGACTAGTGGAATTATAAAATACAGTAAACCTTAACAACAATATTTTATGACTGTGCGTAAAAATATTAACAATGTCATACTTAAGGAATATAATAAGTATTAAATTTTTCAATAGAAACAAACGTAAATGTTTCCTTCTATAACGTATTAAATAAATAATACTGATAAAACACATTAAATTAGTTAAGTATTGTATTATATATTTCTAAAAATTCCTCGAAGGATTACTGAAATATTTTAAAAAATATTATTTCGGCTTTTCTGTAATATAATAAGTTTTTCATACTTTGCGAATGTCTTCAATAATCTGGTTATTAAATTGGTTTATTTAAAAGTGGGTTTCCCACACTTTCCCTCTGACTATTGCCCATTTTAGAATTACATATTTTAGGAAAAGTTTAAGCAATTCTTGTCAGAGAAAGGTTGGTTGTTTTCATGCTGAAATGTATCTGCGGTGTGAAACCGTGATTGATATTCTTTTCAGTCACGTGTCTCGTAAAGTATTTTAAATGGAAACCTTCCATGCGATTCCTAATCTCTTACACAACGTAGTCGTTTATAATTTCCCTCCATTTAATGTAAGTTAACGTCGATTTACTTATGTGATAATGTATGTATGTATGCTCTGTTTTCGAATATAGAAGTTACATGAAATGAATGCCGACTAGCTTGTAATTTTAATTTTTTTTATTAGGGGGTTTAGTAATACTCAGTAACTGTATATCCTCAGGCGCATCTCGCGTTTAGAGACGAACGGAAAGCTCCGGATTACCAATATCTAGGAATTACTCAATGCGCACATCGGAAACAATTTCTCCATTTTGGCGACATCGTCTAACCACACTTGAAAATGGAGACATTGTTTCCGAAATGCGAATAGGGACTCACCCAGTAATCACTCATCCGGAGCTTCCCGTTCTGAACGCGAGAGCGGCCTATCGACACACCGGCTTTCGGAGTGTTTTTAAACATCTAATTCATTAACAGCCGTCTTCCAACTTTCTTTTCTTTCGTTAGTCTTATTGTTCTCATTGTGTCTATTCGAAACGTTCTTTAACAATTTGCTTATCTCTTTGCAGGGGATTCGGGAAACAAGGATACCAGTGTCAAGGTGAGGTTCATTCTTGTCTTCTATAATTTCCGGTGAAATTTATTTCATTCGATCGGAAGAAGGATAAAATCAGCGGATGGATATTTCAATGCCCTCTTTCGACAACGCAGTCCTTAAGATTGTCCGAGTGCCCATTTTGCTTACCGTCCTCTTCCTTTCATCCATTATTCCAAAGTTCTGTTTTAGAATTCTTTTTTCACTTTTCTTCGTGAAGTTATAGCTCAGTTTCTTGATGTTCTTCATTTCATTCCTTTTCCTCTCCATTTTTGATTCTCCTGTCGTTCCCTCAAGCACATTTAATTCGAAATTGTGTGTGCGCGCGATATGTACATTTGAGTGTATCTCTGTATGATTTTGAGGGCTCCCGGATAACCAAGTGGGCAACGCGTTCGACTTCGGTGAAAGCGGTCCCGGGTTCGATTCCCGGTGGAGGCTCACGGGCGAAATGGTCTTAGCTGTCGAAGCCTTTTAGCAATAAAACTACTATAAGTGAATGCATGAATCACTAAGTTCGATCGTTTAAATTTGAGTTATTTTTCACAACCGAAGTATTTGTCTTCTCTTGAGATTTCTTGCAAACTGAAGATTTCCGTCCTCATTTATGCCAGAGGTAATTAAAAATTTCTCGGAATCAAGTATGGGGAAATTTAATTGAATGATTTTGTCGTGCATCACTGTTGTGTCTAACAATGAGAAGTCTCGACGAATTGGCGTACGCAACTGATAGACTTAACAATACCTTCTCGCGAACAGTAATATGAGGGTCTTCTGGAAACTTCCAGAACCATCCGCGCTTGTTGTGATTCTAGGCAATGTTTGTCTTCTTCAAATGTTCACGCCCTTTTGAAGCACTTCGATTCGGTAGAATTGCAACATCTATAGCAAGCCGACTTGCGGTGTGTGGCAGGGGGTGCATGCACCATGAATCTGCTTCCCTAATCGATTACTTTCGCGTATTGATCGCGGAAAAATGAATTTTTGAACAACTTCTTCTAGCATCTATTTCTCTGATTTTTCTCTCAGTACCAGAACGGCCTCTGTAACAGGGAGGGCGCATAATATCGGCTACATATTTTAAGAACGTACTATCTTTGAACTTATCAAGTAAACTAAGACTGTTTAAATCTTCTATCTTCTAAAAATTCGCTTCCTGCATCGCTCTCAAGCATTTGAGTAACACTCACTGATTTGTCTTAACAATTTATTACGAAACGTATCGCCTTTCGCTGTACGATTTCTAATTCTCGTATACAACACTTTTCGGCATACACTACGCGCATACTCAATGTAACATCGCTCGCGAACTATTTATTTGCTTCTACCGACTATTCTCTTGACGAATCTGAGTTTCTTAAGTGCTCGTTTACATATTACGGATGAGGTACCCCATATGAATAGTCAGGAAAAGCGAAAAAAATCAGTAAGCAATGTTACTTTCCTCTAGTTAGACCCATCTAAAGTAAGCTGCATAGGACCATAAAAATAAGTGTTTTAGTACATAATTATAGAAGTTTCAGTGAAATGCGCTATCATTGGTAAGAAATTGTGAAAAATCAGCCAGTATTTTTGTATCGATTCGTCTACCTCACGATTAGTTCTGGCATCTATTTCTCTGATTTTCCTCTCAGAATTAGAACGGCCTATGTAACACGGAGGACGCATAGTATCGGCTACATCTTCTACGAAAGTACTTTCTCTGAAATTATTAAGTAAATTTAATCTTTGTTTAAATCTTCTATCTTTCAGAGATTCTCATCCTGCGTCCTGAAGCATTTGAGTAACCCTCTCTGATTTGTCGTAACAATTCTTTTCAAAACGTATCGCATTTCGCTGTACTTTTCCTCGAATACAGCACTTTTCTGCAGGATACCATACACTACGCGCCTATTCTAAAATCATCCAATTCATTCTCGTACAAATAAACAATAGACTGACGAAATCCCGATTTCTTCTCGAAATGTATATTTTGGTCTAAATTAAGAGTATGTTTACAATTAATATTTCCAAGCGTGATTTCGTGGAACTCATCTTAAAAGAAAGAATACTTCGTAATTTCAATAGCAGATTTTTTGTCTAGTTTCGTCAACAAGTTGACATCTTCGTTGAATAATCAAAAATCAGGAAATTACGAATTATATGTACAATCTCAATAAACTGAAATTCCTAAAACTTTCTGCTCACTGTTTTCGAACGACCTAAATACATATTCAGCAGTTAACTATCGAAAGAGATTTGATAGAACTTTTTCCTTCCAATGTTTACAAAAAACAGTTACGTTTTCTAGAAGATCCAAACACCCGAGCTGCTGCTAAATTCAGCGCAAAGAAAGCATACGCCCCCGAAAAGTGCTTCTTGAACTTCGACTTCCAGATGTCGTAGTTCTGTAAATGTCAGATATTCCTTTTATTTTGGTATTTAGTGGAACCGATGTCTTTTAATTAAAAACAATGCGTGTGATTATACTGGTTTCTTTTGCGGTCACTCAACAGCCACATCTTATCTCCAACGGAAACCCGAGAATAAAATCGTTCTCTCGATGCCTTTCTTCTTGCAAAAGTCGCCGGATTAATGGAATAAAAGGTTTGTTTTCTTGATCTCGCACAATGTATCTCGGATTGTACATCACTGTAGGTAACCATTTTCATTGTAGACAATCGTTTATGAAATATATGTCCACTTTATTTTTGTGAAGTTAGATTGCCACAAAAAGTACACAAATACCACGCAGTTGTTGTGATCGATTAAGTTACTCATGCACAAATGATTCGTAATGGTTAGAAATACGCTAAATTATTGGCGATATTATTATAATTATTATTTAACTCTTATTGCGAATTTAAACCAAACTGGCCTTTATTCCTCCTAACCTCTGGAGATATGACATGATAATAATATTACACAAATAACCGAAAACAGTTGACTATATTAAACTTAAATCTAGAAAAATAAATCATTACATCTAAACAGTCCGGCAAACATAGGTAAAAGGATATTCGTGCGAGCAGCAGATGCATATAAATAGACTGACAAGTTGATAAATAGAATTAATAAGTACAACTAGATATAGAAACACACATATTTGGGTTTTGCGGAAAAACTCCTCAACTGAAGGTTTCTGGAGAAAAACCCACGACGTGGGAAAACTTGCTACTTGAAAGTAAATTCGGTACTATGAGTTTGAATGATGGAAATCATTAATCTCTGATAATGGGGAGTTGGAGATCATATCTCTCAGGACAAGAAATGATTTTGAGCACATATCTGTTCTGTGGATTGGTATCGTAAGTTTACCTGAAGGTCTTGTACATGGTTATGGTGACTATTGACATGTTTGAAATATGAGGAAAGATTGGACAACATTGGTTGAGAATTTTATGTACTAGATATGTATGTATGTAGCTTCCGTCTGGAACCGAGCCATAACCGTCTTAATTCTTTCAGCAGAGGAGTAATATGGTGTTTTCTTCTAGCACTGAAGATTAATTTAATTTTGGATTGGTTTAAATTTAGATTGGAGTGGTTGAAAGTGCGGTTTAACTTACTTTTGAGAATGAGTCGGTAAAATCTCTTATGATTCCGTAGTTAATATTTTATAGGAAATTGAAAGTACTTAATGTGTGTGTTTATATACATGTGTATCATCATCATCAGTAATTTTCAATCCGACATCGGATGTAGGCCTCCCCTAGGCACTTCACGATGTTCTATCGGTCCTTTAATCTTCTTCTTGGTCTCTTTAGGTCTCTTGGTGTGCAGTTGACAACTGCTGATATCCACTGGTTGTCTTTTCTTCTCGTCACGTGCCCTTCCATAACCATTTCTGGGATCTTATTTTTCAATGATCTCTGTTACTCCTGTCATCATCCTCTCTCGAGTGTTGCGTTTTATACCTTTTTCTGCGATCCCAAGCTTATTCTGTGCGCTCTGATTTATTGCGGCAAATAATATTTTTGCTGTCGCTCTAATGGCCAATTCAATCTGATACTCACCTACAGTGAGCTGTCATCTTCCGGTGCAATTCCACGTTCATCTCTTTTGGATTTCATCCATCACGTTTATCCAAGTTTATTTGCAGGGTTTATTCCTTTCGCAAAATTAAATTAGAAAAAAAAGTCGCACGAAATGAAGACGAGCATCAAAATAAGGGCAATTGAATAAAATTTCTTTTTTGGTCGTGTAATATTGTACGATTCGAAATTGCGAGAATTTTGATGAAATAATTGAAAATAATGTAAAAATGTGGTTATAAACAAGCCAAGCCAATTGTTGAATTAAAGTTGATGCACTTTTCCGTAATAATGTCCTGAGAATTTGTTTAGAATTTAGATAAACAAAGTGAAACATTTTTAGAGATTACAATGCTTGCTCGGGACCTGGGTTCGAGTCCCAGTCATGTCGCTGTTTTCTACTTCTGTTAATCCTCAGGAATTCGTCGTGTGTTCAGCGCTAGGCTTACCGCGTGCATTCACAACTATATTAATTTTTGAGGGATTCATTTGGTCATTTTCTGTGTCTTTGTTTTCTACTCAGTTTCAATCCTTCGTTTCCACATTCCATCCTCCTCAAGTGGTCAATCCGAAGATTGATTTGCAGCAATTCATTCCATATTCCATATCCACATTCCATACATCATTCATATTCCATACATTCATTCATACATTTGTCCGTCAGTGTGATCTCACTGATGATGAAGCGACAAAGTTGCTTTTCGTTATTACTCTGTCTTATTAGTTACAAACTTGAGAGTCCAGTATGTCGGAGTTTGTAATCTATCAATTTTTTTCCTCCGTTGAGAATCAATGGTAAGTTCAGCTGGTGTTTGTTTTTTTATCAATATCCTTAAATAAAAAGGGAGAAGTACTAATCCTACGGAGGTACTTATAAGAAATAAATTTGTATAGCTTTAATTCGAGTTCAAAGGAAAGCTCGTAGGCCTATTAGTGCCTTCGAAAACAAACATTTTGCAAAAATGAATTTTAGGAAAGAACCAGTAAAACAGTTTATATTGATATATATTTATTTATTTATTGCTTTCAACATAGAAAAAATACATAGATGAGATTTTACAAAAAAGAAACGGAAAGCTTTAGGTTACCTAGTTTGCCTCTTAGGTTTACCTGGTTTAGTTTACAACAAATATCAATTATATACTAAGCAAAATAGTCATAAGTAGATTTTTCACTTGTGTGATTGTAATGACTATTACCCCTCAACGACGAATGTGGTTTAAATCACCCTTGAATGGTGGTTTAAATCACTCTCAATGGAATTTTCGATAGACTTTGGCGTTTTTGAGCTGTTGCGAAGTAAGAATTACTCAGCTTTCATAAATCTGCATTCCGTCTAAATTTGCTTTATTAAAGAATTGACTCCCTATTACCTTATCTCCCTATTTTTTTCATTCGTTTATCGTACGTAATTAGCCACTCATATCCTTGTGATTGCAAAATTCAATCATTTTATCGAAATTAGCTGCAATGTTTAGCGCCAGTGCAACTAATGTGATGCCTCATTGCGTCCCCTTATCACATACCATCATCGCATTCGCACGCTCGAGCTGAAGTGGTTTCTCATCTTTATCCTGCTGTCCCTGTGAAAATATGCGTTGGCTCCAACTGCTCGTTATCTTTCGCCCTTTTTCCCTCTCGAAACAGTGTCACCATCAAAAATGTTTACTGTGTTGTATGTATGTTTAACTATTCGGCGCCTCGTAAAGGTAGTAGAAGCAGGTAGGTTACTTCAATCCCTTGGTCTCGACTGCATCTCTTTCGGGCGAAGAAGTTAGTTTCTTCGCCTGCCCAGGATAAACAGGTTTCACATAAGCAGGAAAAAGTCTTCAAATCGTTTTACGGTACTCATATTAAACAGTTTTCCTCACACTAGCCCTGGGAAGTTGTTATCTTTGAAAAATATAAAACTATGTAAAAATAGATTCAGAATACTGATAATTTAGAAATAGCGCCGATTGTCGTTAACTTGAATATTGCTAACTCCTGTAAACTGTATAAACTGTAACTGTGTATCTAGAATAGTAAGTAATTCCTTGACAAAATTCTCGACTTCAAAGAAAATTTATGCTCACTTGATTTGATGTAATTTTTGGCAAATCGGTTTGTTTCGTTTCTAATTTTTCCGACAGTTTCTTCAAAAAAACTGTCGAAAACAATCTTAGCCATCCGTTGAGACCCAAGACCACGAAAGTTGTTCCTTCGTCTTACGTAATTGACCAAGTGTTTCCAAACTAACTCTTGTGCTTCATCTTTATGCTCCTTATCCATCTTTCATGTAAACTTCAGTGTCATCCTCACCTTCAAACTCACAATTTCTTCTTAAAGAAACTCCACTATTTCCTTGTCATCACATTTTGTAGTCTGGATTTTTATGCTAGACGACGCCATGATGAGCTAGAGGTTGTATTTCAAATTATTTANTTTAGTTTTCTCTCTCATTCCGGTATTTTGTCTGCCCTTTAAGAGATTAGAATTGCAATAACTCTTACTGTAACCCGAGCTGCAGTTAACGCCCTTTTCGGTTTCTACTGAGCATTATTTCTCAACATTTTCGAACCATAGCATTTTGGTTCCATTAACTCATACGCTACGCTAAGCTTAAGTTGTAATTTGAGCCGTAGACTGCATGATCAGGAAGATCGCAACAAATTATAACAATAATGATCGATGTTTTGGTTATTTCCGCTCACATACATATACATACGTATATATATATGTATTTATATTTAGAAAATGATATGAAGATGATCCGCTGAGCTGCTTCTTGCGATATTATTAGATGGCTCGAATTCGCCTGGAGCGTAGGCAGCGTGGGTGCGCTAACTGTCATGCTAGTTGCAATTTTCTGAATTCAAATTAATGCTAAACGAATTTACTACAAATTCATTTCTTATAAGTTTTCAGTGGGATGGGTACATTTCCCGATATTTTACAAGATACACGACCATAACGAAAATTCTTTATTTTTTGTAGAAAATTGCCAACTTTGGAAGAGCTATTTTTCGGAAAGTTCTGGGCATGTGAAGCTTGTTTTGGTCTTAAATGGCTGGAAATACGTCCCTTAAAACACAATCGATTAGCCTTTTCTGTGGGATGCATGCTTTAGGAGATATTGAGCGAAAACAGAAATTCGCTGTTTTTCGGCAATTGCGCAGTTCGCACAGGTCTTTCGAAGCTGTAAACTCGGTTACTTACTATCGACATAGGTCCTAAGATATTAATAAATTAGAACTAGATGCAATTTTGTAAGGTAGAGCCCTAATTATGTGTAAATTGTCTGGGATAAGAGAGCTGAATGTCACAAGTGCAGTCTATAAGAAGTGTTCAACCAATTTGCTCTAATTTTTCTTTCTTCTCTGTAACCGTTTGGGGACGAGCTTAGTTATGAAGAAGAATCGTTTCTCTCACGCGTTGGTCTTCTCCTCTACGACGATAAGAGAGTTTTGCTGCGATTAGAAGATCGTAGTAAAAATCTGTACCGATTGTGCGGCGTTCGTGCAAAATTTCACTGCAGAATTCCTGTGCGCTCAAGAAAATCTGTAGCAAGAACAGAGGACAAGAGAGGGTTTCACGGAAGCTGCTTCGCCCTTCTTTCAGGGAATGGAGGTTTATCAGTGTAAAGGGAGAAAAGGAAATTTGGAGGGATGAACTAATCTTAGCAAAATGATGTTTTACTGCTGTGGGTTAATGTAATTCTCCCAAACTTTAATGTGAAAAGAAGTTTAATAATTATTCGGCTAATATTTTTAACCTCAAATTCTATCATAATTGATATTTGTAAAAATGTCTTGTATGTTTAAAAAAAATCTAATTAAATAACAATTTAATATATAGAACTGAATCTGGTCGATATCCCATAATTTTATTATTGGTTTACATAATCTATCTATTCAATTATTAAAGACTTGCAGTTTAAGATATCTGGTTTAGAAGGACCAGATTTGTATAATAATAGATCTTTATTTAAAAAACTTGAATACAGTTCCGTGGTGCTTGACTGTTTACTAGTGTACTGAAGCGGAAATATAGAGCAGATTTTAAACAATCAACATGTGTATGTTTATTTAGATAGTTCAAAATCGCCCTCTTCTGACATATTTCTAGATCTGTCCCTGCCTCGTGGTATTTTCTGAGAGACGATTTGGTTCTAAGTTTAGGTAATTAATCTATATTTTCTTGTTTTCTTCACTCATGCATGGGCATCACTAAAAATCATATCTTTTATTTATGTAACTGTAGTTACACATTCAATATGCGACGGCATCACCTCGTGGAAGGCCATAATGATGGGAATAAAACTTTTTCGTACACTTCCACAAAATACCGAAGCGACGGGTTTGGCTAGCGAACTAGTATGACAATGCTAGTTTGCTAGCAAAGCATGCCACTGCATCAGTTTTTCTGCGGAAGTGCACGAAGAAGTTATATTCCCATAATGTAGTTACATATGCTACGATACATTATGCATTTCAACATTATTTTTAAAAGGAAACCCTCTTATAATAATTTTTCGTCAGGGTAAAATGTTGCTAACATTCCAAGCGACAAGCATTTGTATAGAAAGGAATTTTAAATGTATTATTTGCTGCTATGGTGTTTGATTAAAATATTCTAAGACTGAAACTCCTTAAGTGTATTAATGTTTAAAATGTTATCACGCACAATTTTGTTAACCTGCTTAATAACATAATCAATATGCTTGATTGTGGAAACTACGAAGTACTTCATATTTATTTCAACATCTGGCAATGTTACTTCTAAGATAAATTTCCTCTGAATGCTGTATTGAGCGATATGAGAAAAAGTAGGGATATTAATGTCTAAATTAATATTTTTCCTAACGATACGCAACAGTGATGGAGTAAGAACACATTTACACACCCCGAGTGGCTTGAAACGTGAAAGCATCGCATATGCCAATGGATATTAAGTTAACCGAAGTCCACACCTCGGTCGATTTCGTTATTAGATTAATTTACTACGGCATCATGGAAAGCAATAGATAGAATCCTCGCATTTTCAAGCTTCTTCTTGCGAAAAAGTTCTTCAGATAAATAAAACATAGCATAGTAGTTGAAAACCCAATGTAGCCCGGTAATGAATCAATATTATCTCTCAAGTAAACTTTCGTCGTGGCGCAGTTTGACTGAAAGCGAAGAAAATGGCTTTTTTAAGACGGGGCATTGAAACTTCGCGTAGCCACTCTCAGTTCGATCTCAGTCTTTGTTCAAGCCGATATAAAAGTAATTAGAGGAAATTTAGGTAACAATTATAATATAATTGATAGGTAGATTGGTTTGGTCAATCAGTCTTTTACCTTTTTGAATTCTTCAACTCCATCATCACGATTTATCACAAAATCGCCGACTCTTACTTACATTTTGACGCCCTTAGGTGTGAAATCCTACTAAGCCGGCTGAGATTCAAAAAACCAAGTTAAATAATGCCAAAACCAAATTTAACTTCATCACTGATCAGTACCCGATAAATGATGGGAATATAATCACGTCATTATCACCTCAAGAGTTTTGACTGAAAGAATTTTCAGTATTCCTAGGAACACTACGGGGATCCACTGCAGGAGAAGTTTAGTTTTCTCTCTCATTCCGGTATTTTGTCTGCCCTTTAAGAGATTAGAATTGCAATAACTCTTACTGTAACCCGAGCTGCAGTTAACGCCCTTTTCGGTTTCTACTGAGCATTATTTCTCAACATTTTCGAACCATAGCATTTTGGTTCCATTAACTCATACGCTACGCTAAGCTTAAGTTGTAATTTGAGCCGTAGACTGCATGATCAGGAAGATCGCAACAAATTATAACAATAATGATCGATGTTTTGGTTATTTCCGCTCACATACATATACATACGTATATATATATGTATTTATATTTAGAAAATGATATGAAGATGATCCGCTGAGCTGCTTCTTGCGATATTATTAGATGGCTCGAATTCGCCTGGAGCGTAGGCAGCGTGGGTGCGCTAACTGTCATGCTAGTTGCATACGCACCGAAGCACTAAACATCGTCTGGGAATGGCGCTAATAAATTAATTTCCGCGTGTGCTCGCATGTATGCCGAGCCAGAATTTTATTTCATAGTTCATTCATTGTCTTATGTCGGTTAATTTTCTGTACTTCACAAATTATAGTAGTTACACACCTGTTTACAATTGATATTCATTTAGATTATTTCAAGATGTTAACGAATGTAATCTATCATAGTGTGTGTTGAGGTTCACCGCTCAAATTAACCCTTTTAGGGTTTTTGGATAGTACGTTCGTGTTTGGCAATAGTGGTTCCGGGTAATTTCTTTGGGGATTGGGGAATCCCGTATGTACGAAATGACTACGCTCTCGAATCACTTTTACATCATTTTCCATCACATTTTACAACATCTTTTATTGAGGTATCTTGTATAGGTGGAATTTATATTTTTCTCGTCTAAAGTTTCCGCTTAAAGGTCGACTTAAACATGACTGTGTGCGCTAATAGCGGCTATGTGGACTTTATCAAAGCGATTAAAAGTATGGTGGTTCTCGGTGGAGAGTGTCCATTAGTAGCTGCCATTTGGTTAACCTGTGAGAAGCTACGTCACAAAGATCAGATTTTGATGATGATGAGGTTAAGGAGGTTCCAATTAAGAAATGACCAGGAGTTTGGAAGCAGAGATATGAAAGGTCATCTGATAATGGGATGAATGAGAATTTAAATGCTTTTACTTTATTGAAGACTGTGTTCATCTCTTCAAATGTTGGTGATGCATTTCTTAGAACTTCTACATATGTACCCTGCAAGCAACCTTTCGGCGTGTGACAGGGGGTGCATGACTCTACTACTGTAATCGATTCATTTTGTTTATTGTTCAGGGAAAAAATGATTTCTTGAAACGACCAGTTCTAGCTTCTATTTCTCTGATTTTTCTCGCAGTATGAGAAGGTCCTATATAACAGGGGGAGCGCATAATGTCTGAGACATCTTCTAAAAATGTACTTTCTCTTAACTTATTATGTAAAATAAGCCTTTGTTTAAATCTTCAAGAGATTCCCATCCTGTATCTTGAAACATCTGAGTGATGCTCACTGATTTATCAAACATACTGCCTTTCACTACCCCTTTTCTAATTCTGGAGTACAACCCTTTATGGAAGGATCTCATACACTACAAGCATACTCAAGGTGAGGCCGTACTTATGCAAAGCTACATCACCAACAGACTTTCTCTACACTTCTATGGACTATTCTTTCGATGAATCCAATTTTTTTAGGTGCTCGACCACATATATTATGGATGTCGGTACCCCATGTTTAGTTATTTTTGAGGGTTACTCGATGATATTTCACCAACTCCACTGTTAATAAGGTTTTCTTTCAGAGGATGTATGAATAATTATTGGCAATAGATTTTCTTTCAAAGAAGTTTATTGTTGAACATTTATTTACTCTAAGCTCTTATTGCCAAAGCAGTTTAGAGCTTAATGTAAACAAGTATTACATATATACTACTATCCGTTTTAAATGATCTTTGATTGATTTTACTCCAGAACTCTCCTTGATGAAATGAATTAGGTGGTTGACTTCCCATCAATTGATAAGTAGTTGCCCTAAACTTAAAATCATATGTATAAAAAGCAAATGTCTGTCCGTCCCCCTATTTATCTCAGAAACGGCGTGACTTAGAGATCTGAAACAAACTGCATTGTGTTTCTACGATGCTGAAACCCCCAGGAAAACTATTCTCATCTCTGTAAAGGCCCGGGTTCGAACCCAGGAGCACATAATACGTTTCTATAAGAGATGAACGTAAATTACGTTTTCATGACTTGCAGAGGTCTTGCTATTATAAAATTAAATTAGAAACAATGGTCCTATGAAATTGAGACAAGTGTCACAAGAAAGGAAAATAATCACAGAATCTTATTTTAGTCGTGAATCATTCATATAATTTCGAAATTGCGAGAACTTTGATAAAATAGACGGAAAATTCGTAATATTTTTCGGAAATAAACAACCCATCCCTTTGACGACCAAGACAATTGTTGAACAATGATTTCATGAGTTATCCTATATAAATGCACGGGGATAATCAGGTGGTATTCTTTTCCGTAATAAATGTACGTAAAATAGGTTTTCGTTACCTGCAGAGGCTTTTTTCTTTTACAAAATTAAGAAACAATGGTCCTACGAAATCAAGAGAAGTGTCAAAAGAAAGGAAAATGATCATAGATTCTTATTTTAGTCGTGAAATGTTGATATAGATCCGAACTTTCGATGATTTTGATAATACATCCGGAAATTTCATAAAATATTAGGGAAATAAACAACCCATCCATTTGACGACTAAGGCCATTGTTGAATGTTGATTTCCTTAATTATCCCATATAAGTGTACGGGGATAATCAGTTCTTATAATTTTTATAAGAAAT
>KZ308426.1:885270-910500 GCA_000376725.2 Ladona fulva | reverse complement strand
TCCCGAATGGCTTGGAGAAATGTTCTGCTGGGATAGCTCAACGGACAGAGCACCCGACCGGCAATTGGGAGACTCCGGTTCGATTCCCGGTCCCGTCAGACTTTTTTCAAGTCTATTCTTCCTTGGGATTTTTCCTGGGTGTGCACCATCTTGCGCAAAGTCATCTTTACCCATTTTAGTTTGTACTTAGTAGGTTTAATTATTTTGTTTTGCTTCCTCTTATCTTCAAATTTAAGACTAGTTTACTTGTCGACATGATCTTACGGAAGTGTTTGAAGTTTTTCTTCAAAGTACTGATGTCTTGATGTTGTATGAAACTTTTTCCTTTGGATCGCTAATTCGATGATTCAAATACTTTTTTGTGAATTAATCCAAGTTATCCATATAATCATGAAATCAATAATCCATGTAATGGAATTGGAATATCTAAAGTTTCTAGAGCATTCTTATTACTGACCACTTGGTCTATTAAGTGTCTGATCTCAGTTTCTGACTTCTTCTGCACACTGCATAATTTCAGTACATGTTACATTGCAATTGGTCTTCTGTTATTGTAATTTTCATGTATTTTATTATATGCTACTGTGAAATTAGCTACTGTCACTGGCAAGTTTTTGGTTAATTCCCAGGGTTGTGTTTTTAAAACTGACCACAAATAATACAATCTTTCTACTTTTTTCAAGAGCTGGATATTTACTACTAAATTCTGAATTGTATCCTTAAACCGATCCTAACTTGCTAATTCATCACTTAAACAGGCAGTGATAGGCATGTTATGATATGAGGGTGTTTGATAAGTAAGATGTGGAAACCTACTGGGTAGTGAATCCTAAGATTTGCTTGATTCATTAGATTTAATTGATGAAGGTTCTTGTTTTGTGAATAGTGATTGATTATCCTTGCAATTGTTTCTTCTGCTTCAAAATAAAAATTTTCAAATTTTACTCTAAATTGCAATTAAATCCTCTTCAATTCTATAAGCAATAGCACTTCTTCCCCTTTTCTCAAATTTCCCTTAATTTATCTCAACTAAAATGCAAATTATTTACATTTGCAGTTGCTTTTATGGTGAATTTACATATGGTAGATGTTGTTTTATTTCTCTTTAAGAGTATGTTGTTGAATTATAACTTTTTAAAGGTTTTAATCAATATTGGAAAAATATTAGCCAAAGGAAAAATTAGAACACAAAAGATTGCTGAAGTCAATTAGTGGTTTTTTTTTGGTCTTCAATGTCAGTTGTGGTCTCATGTTTCATGCTCTTCTCTCAGCCTCAGAAGGACCAAAACTGCTGGTCATTTAGTATCCAATGTTGGATAATGTGAAATATAAGGTAACCATTAGATGATGAATAAAGGTGGTTTTGAAGTTGATAATTCATACTGAATGATGATCCTGGATCAATACATTTCTTTTGTATTTAGTAATTTTTGTAATATAAACAAATACTAAAATACTAAACTTGATATAAACTTCATTAGAGGAAATAACTGTGGTTGTGAAGCTAATGTCCACTATCCCACATTGCTTGAGACCAACTGACAGTAAGCCCTTCCTCACAAATCCATGCAGTGGAAGAACACAAAGGAAGGCAAAAGGAAATATAATATTTCCCAAATACAATCATAATTTTGAGTTGACAGAATAGCAGTATCAAAAATTTGTTATCATATTGCAACCACCATTCATACCTTTCTATTTCTTCCAGTCCATCTTGCAATATTTGTGCTGAACTCCCTCGTTTCTGGCAAATAGCTGCATAGTGATGTTATTCTCACAATATTTCTATTGTGATTGGTGGTTTGGTTGTAGCAACTATAGTCAGGTCTCATTCAACTCATGACAACAGAACAAGTGATACATAAAATTAAGGGAGTGGTGATTAGGAGGTGAAATTTTCCTACAAGGAAAACTTTATTTGATGGATGAACTCAAACTCCAGGAAGTTAGTTATCCTATGCATATCTAGTCACTCACTGTTCATTGATTTCAACAACTCATTATGACTTGATTGCATGGACCAGAACAAATGGAAATCCAAAGGAAGGATCTCTTGTAAATGTGGCAGATCAGTCAAATTCCTAGTTCACTTCTTCCTAATATTTCTTGATAAGTTTTTAAATGTGTAGCCTGGATCAGGATCATTTTCTGTGCTTGTTATTCCTCTACAATCATTTTGCTATCAAAGCTCCTTTTAAATATAAAAGTAATTTTTATTAGCTATCCCCAAAGGTGGTTTCAGCAGCTATATTTTACACACTTTTGATCCCACCTAATGCATAACAATATTTACACCATGAATAGTTGGTAGATAGATGGATCAGATTCATCCTTTGTTACAAGTGATTTTTGACATTATAGCAATAGATCCATTTTTCATTGCCATTCTAAACTCTATGCCAGAAACCTTTTCTCTTTTGTTGCTCAAGCAGAATCTTGATGGTGGCCTGAAATATTTTGATGTCTCTCTCTTTTTACTTCAATGGAACCCAATTCTATTTGGGCCATCTGAATTGCAGAACTTTTGGTGTAAGTGGTCCTGACTTCAATTTCTGTTGGGAGCCATGATATTCACCCAGCATTGAATTGCAGAAATTGGGAAGCTATCTGAATTAATAGGTAGCGGGTCTGAGTGGTCTATAAAATTCAAATACGGTGACGTGGGAGTTGATGTACTGACGACATGAGATCTACAGTGAATGCTGCTTGGCTAAGGAATATCCCTCAAAAGGATGATATATATGATTACTTAACCCTAATTTTATTGTAAAACTGGCATCTGTTGAGTTTAAATTAAACGAAAGCCAAAAGTATTGATGCTGTTGCTTGGAAAAGGAGTAGATATTCTAAATTCTTGGGAAATCTGAGGAAAAGAAGTCTATTTTTGTCAATCCTAAATACCTCTTTTAACATCAGCTGGCACTGGTGTTCGTATTCCATCTTTCTTCTTGCCGATATCCCATGTTATAAAAAATGCAACCCTTTTCTCCCTTTCCAGTGTACTTCCTTTGAATATTTTTTGATAGGAATTGATTTTGCTTTGTTACATGTCCAGTCATGTTGGCTGATTTTTATTATTTCTGTTTTACTTCACTTCTTTTGGCATATTTTAATTTCATATCTACTCTGCTTCAATGGTAAGCTTCCTCTACAACTTTATTTTACTATTTCCTCAAGATTCCATGACACCCGCTTGCTTCAAATCTTTCTCTTAGCAAACTTTTTCCTTGTATCCAAGCTGATAAGATTCAGTCAATAATTCTCTTTAATATGAACAACAATGCACAATCTGTGGTACTCATTGCTGGCATACACTGCATTATACAAATATTATATCGTGAATAAGAGATGGCAAGCATGTCAAAATTGGCATCTAAGAGAATGTTCATAGAATGTAGAACTCTGATGGCACTATCCTTGTTATGAAGTATATATTAAATATACGAAGTAATGAGGAATCCATTATTTAATATTGTTATTGTATTATGAATTTCCTCAATACATTAATCCAATCACTGATGTAGTAAAAAGTAATCAGCATCTGAAGCTATGCTTTAGCACTATATTTGCACTCAAGTTCTTTATATAATCAAATATTGCTCATATCCTGCAGAAGGTTTTTTTTAACCCTGTCTTGATTATTTTATTCAAGCTTGTAATTGAAAAAATATTTCCATGAAATTTTATGGCATTCTTTGAAGGCCACTGAAGAATTTTCCCATATTTAGAGGCTGAAATTCAAGAGTATCTTATCTCATATTAAATCCTCAAAATTTATTTATTTGGCAACCTATCAAACCAGTTGACTTGATTTTAATTTATTCTGCCTCACTCTGTCTGATGGCGAGTTAATTTAACTCTTTACCTGTAAACAGAATGTATTTTTATGCATTCTTTCTTTTTTTACAGTTTGTAGTTTTGTTGTACACAAGAGATGCCATGAGTATGTCTCGTTCAAATGCCCTGGTGCTGACAAAGGAGCAGATTCTGATGTAAGTAAATCATTGGTCTGTGGTAACTTAGGCTTTGTGTCAGAATTTATGTACTGTCATTCTAACTTTATTTCTTATAGATTACATCCAGTTTTGTTTCAGGAATATCTATAAACCAGAAAGTAACAAATTTATTTTCTAGCTTTCTTGTTTGAATCAGTTAATTAATACTTGCAGTGTATCCATGGAAGATAATTCATGTCACTGTGACATCCTTAATTTAAGTTCTTATCATCAAATTAATTTGAATTTTAATCTTATTGATTCATTCAATTCTAGGTTCATCTAGCTGTTCTTCTTAATTTTACATTCTTGAAATTAATGTATTTTGCATAAGATTTGCAGAAATAGATAATTTATGAATTCTGTATATTATGTGTTATGATTTTCATTATTCATGCTTTAGGCATTTTCACTCATGACATCATTTCTATGATCAATCACTCCCTATGATGAAGTGTCATTCATATTGAACATTGCTACTTGCTGTGATGAAATATGATTTAGCAATTTCCCTTATTTTATGAACTTGGAAGAAGATTATGCTATAGTTGATCTTTTGCCACATCAGTTATCGACAGTTTTGCTTTAATATAAATTAGAAGTGCTCCTTGCGTGAGTTTTTGTTTCTATTTTTTCATTCTATTGTTTCATTCTTCCTTGGGATTTCTATTTTTTGTTGAATGGATACTTACAAAGTAGTATTTTGGAGTTGAGCTCTGTAAATTATTACTTTTGACACCAGAATTTGCAGGAAACCTTTCAGATGGCAGAAAATCTTTCAGATGGCATGCCAGAATAAGTTTGTATAAATCATGCAGCACTTTGCATGCCTTTGCTGCACATTAGGCACCGTTTTTTTTATATAAAAATGCTGTTTCTTTAATTGAGAAGAAATTAACTGTGGTATAAAAAGCATCCCAGTGTGCTGTAGTTTAATCTGACCAATGCCAAGCTTCAGAATTCTCTATATTTAAACGTTTAATGGCAGAATGTGGAGAGTTTGCTGTACTCATAGAAGGGGTTTTCCTCTCCATGCTCATACATGAAATATTCATATTGCATTTCTTCATGATAGAATAGAAACTGACAGCCTTAAACTTTGAGATACCTTTATAAGGATATATATTGGCTGAAATATTGTAATAATTATATTTTGATAGGCTGTGAAGCATTCAAATTCTATAACAGTTTGCAAACTTGTATTAATTATAATAGTTTTGTGTGATATTTCACCTAATGAAATTGTTTATGTGCAGGATTTGAGAAAAATGAGGAATAAGTTGGGTATTCTCTTTTAGAAGATTAATTTTGAATACAACTTTGATTATAAGGTTCCTTATTAAGGTTCCCATTCCTTTTTTCTCATGTGTGTTGGCTGTAGGCCATTGAATTTTCCATAATCAGATGTCATCATGTTTCAGTTAAAAGAAAGTTTATAAAAGTAGTGTATAAATTCTTCATTTTATCTAACTAACATCTTCATTGTATGATCTCGTATGAATGGATTGAAAATACATCCTCAACAGCATTGCATGTTCAGTAGTTTAAGAGTGTTTACTCAGAGAGTATTTAATAATGCATGTAATGCTTACAATGTTGATTATTATTTTATTTGGAGATGATTTAGGATAACTGTATTCCTGGGGTCAGTTTTTCTTCATTGTAAGGTGCTGACATTTTACAGCTTTTAAATTGCTGTCATCTAGAATATCTTCTGGTAGCAATGTATTTTGATGAAAGTGTTGCTGAGGTACTTTTGTGTGTTGAGTATTATTGGTTGAAAATGAGCGCACGGTTATCTGTTCTGTTGCGTGTTGTGACTATGGTTGTGCCCTCTCTTGGCCAACCTTGGGCCTTTGTTTTTCATTTATCTGGATGTGTTCTTAGATCGATTGTTTTGTGGAGGATGTTACTTGTGTGTATGTACAATGTTGATCTATCACATGGAAACTCCTTTCTCCTGGCCCCCCTCAGGACACTCGCACCAAACACAGGTTCAAGGTGCATACGTACAGCAGCCCAGCATTCTGCGACCACTGTGGATCCCTTCTCTACGGCATCATACACCAAGGAATGAAGTGTGAAGGTACCATTCCCTCTTTCATCCATCCCTCTTCTATGTTATGGTCTCTCCGCCAATGTTTCTTCCCTTTCAGCATCTTTAAGGTTCTCTGATTGCATACCCACTGATGGACAACTTTGATGGCTCTGTGCTTCTGCTTGCTTTATGATTGACATCAGTTTGACCTGTGACAGAATGAGTAAATCATGACTGCTGTTTCTGTAGTCATTCCTAAGTTTAATTTCTTGCTAGCTGTCCCTAATTCCAGTTAATTATCGAAGAATTTTCTATTTGTTAGTTCATTATAATGATAACAGTTCAGTGTTGAATATTACATTCACCTAAATGTGGAAATGACTCTTTGATTTATAAAAATAACTGTCTCATTGAGTCTTGTCAATTATGTTTATGAGTTAATGACAATTGAGTGCTGTAAAGATAGAGTAACAGTCTTCTTCTGCCGTGAGATAATTGTGCAATTTTCCTTAACTGTTATATAAATATATCAAATCTAAAATAATAAGAAAGAGCATTCAGCTTATCATCTATTACCATATATTGTCGTATTATTATAAGTGACAGTTTGTTTTGGATTTGTTGGTATAATGTATTCTATGTTATAATGCATAATCTCACCTATCAGGGCATTGACAGCACTCACAGTTACTTCTACTATAGTTTCTCCATAATAGTGGCATAGCAACTTCATAAATCTCAGAAATGAGTTTGTTGGTTATTGTAAGAAATTGTTGTAAAACATGTTGAGTGTCTTGAGTAAAGTTGATGGATAATTTACATCCTTAACTAGCTGAAAATGACTGCTATGTATCGGTTTCTTTGCTCAAAAGACTGTAAATGTTGGTCAGATATTAATTTTTGTGTCATATATTTTAGCTTTCTAATCAATAGTTCATAAAATAGACTGTTGCTTAATTGTTGCAGTGTTCAATCAATAAGGGTTCAATTGTCAGCCACTCTGGTGCTGAACTTGTGAGCATTGTGGAAGCACCCATCTTATTTTTATTAATGCAGTAGTAAAAACTGGAATTAAAATACTATTTAGTCTGAAGTTTAAGGAAATTTGTTTATACCTCTTCATATTTATGTATTCAAATGTAAAATAAAAATTAAATTGATGTCAATCATGAATCAGGCTGTGTAAGTGGACTACTGCAGGGATGCAGCAATGAGCTGGGGCTAACCTTGCAACCACTTTTCCATTCTGGGGATAATTGAATTCTTTATGAAATAAATAAAAGTAAACTTTTTTGTCATTGAGGATGATTTTTATTGATTATGACAAGATAAAATTTGAATGCAAGAGAGGGTCATCTTTAAGAGCTCTCCTCTCTGAACTTATGTATCTGTCACCCACTGTTCGATTCTCTGAGGAGGCTAATGGTTATTTAAAAATGAATTTTTGTCCAAAGTATAATTTCTTGTATGAAATTTATGGTATTGAAATCTTCAAAATTAATTAAACATTCAGAAATAGCCTCCCATAGTAACATTTGCAGTGAATTTGTACACTTTATAATATCAATAATGTGGCTTTGCTGAAGTTGGATGAAAGATTTTATAGTTAATTAAAGTGAGGAGAGCTACCTTTTTCTATTCTATTTGGCGGACTGACCATTCCCTTTCATTTCCATCTTTATCTTTCTATTCTGAGAAAGATCTTAACATTACAATAGAAACAAATGACATGCCAATTTCAAACCAATGCTTGTTCTCTAATTAATGAATGAACAAGAAATTTCTCGGGCAGTGATGTAATTCATTACTTCCTTGGTGAGTATTTGATTCCCTTCGAATGGGAATTAGCTATCATTTTGCTGAAGAACGGATAGGTCATGAATGGTATGATGGGCGCTGTTTGTTGACAGGAATCATGTCCTATTTGCACTTTTCTCTATCCCCTTGTCATCAGATATTATTGTCATTTCAAAGAAAGAATTAATCAATGCTTTTATCAGTTAGGAAATCGATGCACCAATTTTCTGAACATAAGTAATCCAGTGTTAACTGAACTTAAAATTTATGTGAATAAAATATCTGTAAAACTCTGTGTGAGTGCATACTCTTTTAATTGAAGAAAATATGTGCTCTTTATAATATAACACATTCACATGCCAAGTGATTAAACCTCTATATTAACTGATTAACTCGTGAAATTTAAAAAGTTTTTGATGGTTTGGTTCTCATCTGCATCCCTGCCTTTGGTGGTGTGTGTTTTCGTGTTAGCTTTTATTGATTTTCTTTAAATGCTTCTTATTTTCTATTTATGGATGATTGTTCTTGGAATGCTTGTATATTTATTATGGCCCACTTTTTAATGGCCAATGGTTAAGGTTTACATTCCTAGCTTTGGCTTGTGGTGAATTTATATTTCAAGAAATTTTAATTTTAGTGACATTAGCATTTCATTTGTGATGTATTGTGCTAAATTATTCAATAATGGTTTAATACAATGAAAATATCGAAATTTCTTATTCCTGCAGGATTAAAGTAGTTGTATTAGAAATAGGTTACTTTTGTTTTATTTTTGCCCAAAAAGTGAAATGAAATAAGTTTTTGTTGTGAATGTCTGATTGTATTTTTCTGAGGAGGATTAGTTAGCCAAGATCATATCCAGATGGAATGGAACATGTCACTATTCCTCTCTTCCTTTTCTCTTATTCTTTCATCTCACTTAATTTAATGTATTTCATGGCATCAGATTTAGCATCTTTAAAATATCAAGAGACTTGAATGTTGTTCAATACTATAAATGTCTTTGGAATGAATTTCCATTTATGTTGAAGTTTTCAATTACTCAAATTTCTTTAATTCTAAATGTTACTGAATTCATTAATCAGCCTATATTTCGAAAAAATTTAATTTTCTTGTCCTAAATTGAATGGAAAAAATAGACAATGAATTACTTGATAATGTTGCTTGAGATTGTAAATTTTAAAAAGTAAAAAAGATATTTCTTTCTCATTCAAGTCTCCTTGCTAATTTTTTTTCAAAAAGGGTCATTAATTTGACTTCATTATCCCCAAGCAACTACATAGCGTTAATCAAACCACTGTTCACATGCTTAACCTTCATGGATCTTTAATACCCTGTATATAAGTATCTATCTGTCTTTATGGAATGCTGTAGAGTGTGATTATCTCCTTCTTAAGAGCAGTTCTGTGGTGTAATTCATTCCTTTTTCAAACTTAGGACCAGCCAACACCTCCCACAGCTTCAGTTGGCTGCCATCTGGTGTTTTGGTTTTTTTTCCCTTCGTGCTAAACTCTCTTTTCAATTGAATGTTTGCATTGAGTGTATTTTACTTTTTTGTGTGTACCATTTTGTATGCAAGTGTTTACATTAGCATTGCTGCCATTTTTTCATAAATATTGTTTTTCAGGAATGATTGTTCGTTCCTCATTTTTAAATGGCTTAATTTATCATTGATATAATTAATTTTTCCCTGATAAATTAATTTTAAGGCAAAAGGAAACTGATGGAAACAAGATAATGAGTTTCTTACATTTTCCAAGTAAAATGAAAAAATCACGAAGAAATACAGCTTCTGGTATTTCAGAAAATGGGTTGTCCAGAATATTTTTCAAATAATCTGTAAATTCAGGATCACCAAACGTTATTTTGGTTCCTCCAACAAAGATTGCCCTCACTGTCAAATTTTTTCGAGATCAGTATTATGAAAATAAATAATGGAAGAGCATTT
The DNA here is from genome assembly GCA_000376725.2 of Ladona fulva. Taxonomy (NCBI): domain Eukaryota; kingdom Metazoa; phylum Arthropoda; class Insecta; order Odonata; family Libellulidae; genus Ladona; species Ladona fulva. The sequence continues at coordinate 900,722 of KZ308426.1, read as the reverse complement.
CTGAATAAAATAACAAGGATTTTTATTAATTCAGTGAATTTATGGAGGAATTGTGACTATATAATTACGTGAAAGAAAAGTCATAGTCCCACTCTACTGCTTTAAAATAATGATCTTCATGAAATACTTGCAAGACAAGGGAATACAAAAGCCTACTTTGATAATCATCAATATAAATCCTAATTATAATTAAGATATATATAAATTAATAATTTTTCTTTCTTTGTTTCTTCTTAAGATATATCCAGATGTCCTCAATTATTCCCTTGATCTGATACTTGATATCACTCCTGATTTTTGTCAACTTTCAATTTTGCAGAATAAGGATGTTCTCCTGCTAATCAAGATCTTGGCCCCCAATATTTTATTGTCCTTAACAGTGCTTAGTTTGCTCATATTGTTGGGACAGTCTAGCATATGCTTTTGGGAAAATCTCTTTCAAAACTATATTTTTAAGCATTGTTTTAGGTGAATCACCTCATATTAAAGAATTTGACCATCCTGCAATCTGAAAATTTTAAGCAGAAAGTGATAACAGGAAGATATTGTGTAACTGATGAATGTTCTATTTTTATTTGTTTGTGTTTTTTTCATAGTGTATTTTCCTTGTTTTTTGTATTATTTTCAACTACTACCAGTCCCTACTATTTTTAGCTTCTTTTGATTGCCAATGTAATTTTAAATGGCAGATAAATACCATAATGAACTTTTAGAACTCGATGCATTTTTAGGTCATCTTATTAATCATTATCAGAAGATAAAATGGTGGAATCTGATTTTATCTTAGCTTTAAAATATTTTATTGAAAAATTATATTTTAAATAGAAAATATTTTTACCTTGAACAGTCCTCATAGCTGTAATTACTGTCAGATTGAAAATAGTATAGACCTGGACTTTGAAGCGTTCCCCTTTGATGATCTGCCATTATACTGACATGAGTTGAATCCTTGGCAGCCACTGAGAGTGAAATTCTTCTCTAGTCAATAGATAAAATGGTGGTTGAGCAACTCAAAGGTAAATTCTTCCCTCCCTTATATGCAACTATAACTCAATGACACCAGATTACACGTTTGCTCAACCACACAGGGTCTATACCACAGATGCATCTGAAATTGTTTGCAAACAGATGCGATGACATTCCATAGAAAATCCCAAGAATCACCTTGAGGGGAAAAGGATTGCTTTTGAAGGAAATTTTAGTTTAAAAAATCAATGCTTGTCAAATGCTGCCCTTTGGAGGAATTTCCATAAAGCTCCATTCTCTGAAGTATTTAATTGTTTTTGAAAACTATTTATAGGGGTATGATAATCTTTGTTGGGGTTTTTCATTAAAATTTGAATGCAAGAGAGGGTCATCTTTAAGAGCTCTCCTCTCTGAACTTATGTATCTGTCACCCACTGTTCGATTCTCTGAGGAGGCAAATGACATAAGCTCTACCTCCTCATGTGACGAGGGATTTATGGAGAAAATCCACTGGGATTTTTTGGGATGACACCAGAATGGAGTGGAGCAGGGTTCAAACGGATATAATGTTTTCTCTTAGGCCTTTATGAGACTACCTGGTTGGTGCCATTGAAAATTTCTTATTGCTTTTGTGTATGCTTTTGTATCGCTTTTGAATCTAAGACGATCTTTTCTGGATATGACCTTCACCTCCATTCCCTGAGAATTTTCAGTTGCTCTCTGAGAGTCCAAATGACTCTATTTCTGTAAGTAGAATATTTACTCTAAAGATGACTGCCCTTCCCATGCAGTTGATACGCTTTCTATAGAATGAATCTGAAGGGAAGGGTAGGAAGAGGCCTAAGTTTAAGTGCATGGAAAAATATTGATTGCGAGTGTTAAATCTTTCTTTTAAAAATTGATAACTGAAGAAGTAGAGATATTTCCTAGTCAGATGGTGAATAATATTGTGCTATGTTGCGGTATTTCCAAGCATACAGTAAAAAATATCATAAGAAATAGAACCAGTGATCACAGAGTTATAAATTCCCAAAAAGGGTGTTCTGGAAGACCCCGAATTGTATTGAACGAATTTTCTAAGGTGTTGTTGGAAAAAAGTGCACGACTTTTACCTGCGAGAAATTTAAACAACAGTTGCTGATGTATTAGCAAAATTGCACAATCAACATGACTTTCCCTAGCTTGTAGTATCCATAATGTGTTTTGTAATGAGAGGATTGGGATTAAAGTTTTGTAGATATAACACTAAATATAAATATATGTATAAGATATGAGCAGTTCTTGTCCCAATTCCTCAGAAGACAAGTAAAAGTACTATAATATTTTGTGTTTTAATAGATTTAGATTTTAATAAATCTCTCTTGCACCAAGGCAAACTCAGCACAGTTTAAATACTTGGTACGCTTTCTAATTCTGAGGAGATGGTGGTGACGTTTCGCGGGAGTGACACCATGATTGTAGGCCTCCTTGTATCTTCCCACTCAATGGTTTTACAAAAAATCGACCTTGCATATTTTTTCTAAATTATTTAAATAGCGTGTAGTAAAAATTTCAACTGCATAGAATACAATTTGTAGAAGGAGATTGATATTTAATTCAGACACTTATCAAAGGTTAATAAATAAGGATTGGGTCTCAGAAACCTGGATTATGCTTAAGGACTATATACAGCGTTTCTGCTAAAAGTTTGGTTTTCCTGTGACACATGGTCTTTGTTCCACAAAGGTGTAGAGATGACAGAAAAATGAATTTGCACAAATTTACCGTGTTTTGATTTGGTTTATGTCAATTCAGATTAAGCAGGAGATTGATTTTTGACCTTAATGAAAAAAACAAAAATAAGCGTAATAATAATAAACAAAAAGTTACTCTTTTGAACAATGTGTAACATGATTCATTACAATGGCAGATCATTGAAGAGGAATGTGCCAAACTCCAGGTCTATACTATTTTCAGTCTGACAATAGGCTGTCATTGGCAGCATTGAAATCCATATCAAATCTTGAGATGTGAATCAGTGAGTTAATTTACCACTAAAATATAGACACTGACATGGAAATTCTTATTAACACTATATAAGGAATGGAAGAAGGAAAATAAGACTGTTATAGAATCTTTAAGTATGAAAGTGTTTTTTCTAGATAAATATGAAAGCTAATGGAATGCATAAACCTTTGTTGAATGACTTTCACAATGATATCTGAACACCAAACAGCAGATAATGGAATTTCATTCACTGAAAAATAGTGGCATGACTGCAACTCAAGCACAGATCTCCTGTATTCCTGGCAGGTATTCTAACTACTGAAATACCTTGCAAAGTCAATTCCTCTATGTCCATGGGATACATATCCCATTAACAAAGTGGAATTGAGCGCTTATGGTAGTTTAGTGTTTAAAACACTTGCTCAGAAAGTGTGTTACCAGGGTTTGAGTCCATTAAAATTAATATTTTTTACTTCACTATGTATCCTTGGGATTATAGCGGACAGATATCCATGCAAAGTTATTTCCTTTCCCTGATCTTTGTTAATTTCATTAATTCAGCTTTAATTTGTGTACTCTTAGTTTGTTCTAGTTCTTCAAAATGTGAGACCATCTTCACCCAGGTGCTTAGAAAGTCAATCTGGACTCATAATTAAAAGCTTAGCTAATTCCTCCTTGAGAGCTATAAAGCTTTAAATTTGCACAATATCAATGCACATAAGTCCTCTTAAAAGACACATCTTTTATGCAATAAGTTTATCTATTTTTCATAGAAATTGGTTTCAGATTTCATGAAAATAAAGATGTTACTTACTCTGAAATTGTTAATGATGTTTAGTATAGTTGAGTTCTGAATAGTTTCCCTAATGTGAGCTATGACATTATCTCTGATCAGAAAAAAGTCTAAGTAATGACAGGTGGTTGATTTCCATCAGTTTCCTCAATGTGGATTTTTATCCAATCACAGTTTATTGAAACTGGACATTTTCCTCTATGTATACGTAATGCATCATTGAACTTCACTTTCACTTTTATCATTGTTGCATTTTGGAATGTTAACTAAAGTTGCCTGTTTGTCAATTACACTTAAAAAATCAATTATTCCATCTATTGATGCAAGTGAAATCTTGTTAATTTTGGAAAGAAGTTTTAAATTATCAGTAAAATATTTAAGGTGCTTGGAATTATATTGCCAAGCTTCCTATGACTCATTTTATTTTATTAATAGGTTACTTTAAGTGTTGATACTTTCATTTTAACATGGCTCTGTTAAAATATACACATCAGTATAAAGATTTGTTGCCAGCTCATTTCATTTGAGCTAATAATATTGTGCACTTGATTTTACAGTTTTCTCTATTTGAGTTGTGGTTGGGGTAAAGATGGTGTACAAGGTGTGTTCAAATAATATGGAAGTTTTAATTTTCCTACCCAAACAAATCAATTAAGGAGGGTGTCCTTTGGCGAGGATTTGTAGGAGACAGTCATTACATACATGATTTTTTCCAGCTGCAGAAAGTATCAGTCACTGGCAGTCAGCCTCGGAGTGAAAGAGCATTGTTAATGCCCATTGGATTGTCAACTGTAGAATAATGATGACTTGGATGACAATATTGCATTAAACTTTGCCAAAAGCTTGGCAATACCCTACCATTCACAAGATTTTGAAGGCTGTCGAGGGTGGTTCTATGAGCATCTTAAGGATAAAGATGTGGTACAGCTGCTTAAAAAATGGCAACAAATCAGTGGACTGTAAACTCCATCTGGTTAGGTCCTCAACAAGCTGGAACATTACCATGATTTATGAAGAACAGACTTTGGTCATACAGGATTGCTGTATCATGCCCAAGAACTTGTGAACGAAATGGGGATTAGCATTCGATTGGCACATTCAATTTTGACCGAGGATTTAGGCTTGGAGAGAGTCTGCAAGGAGGTCCCTTGTCATCTTCATGATACTGTGCAATGCAAACGACAGGTCATGTGGGCAGTGAAAAGTTGGCAAGTCCATCACAATAATACCCTGACATATTCTTCACTTCTCAGGCTTTAATCTGGATTTCTTGGCTTAACTCAGTATTCATTTGGTTTATAAGGCTTCCTTCTCTCCAAATATGGCTCCATGTGATTGTTGGCTGTTTCACAAGTTATAAATACAGCTGGAAGGGATTCAGTGTGAGAAGAAACTATGCAAAATGCAACAGCTCAGCTGAACACCATTTCTAAATGTTCATGCAGAAGTGTTTTCAACAATAGTAAGACCACTGGAAGAAGGGTATACATTACCAAAGAGGCTACTTTGAAGGAGATTAGAGTAATTATAGTGTGTATGAATATGTGTGTTTCTGCCAGCCAAAGGTTTGATATTTATTGAACATGCCAAGTATGCAAAGATTTTTGAGAAAATGATAGGAAATACAATGCAGATGACTAATGTATCAAAGGAATGAATTGTCACCAAGAATGCTATCTAATGTATCCAGCAAATGGAAGTCAGCTCTATAGAAGAAATGAAAAGTAGAATAGCCTTGGGTTTAAAAAGAGTTTTTATGCAGGTGAAAGGTTTTTGACTGTTTTAGGCACTCAAATGACTCTAGAAAAGGGACTTACAAAATATTTTCTGTGGATTACACTGACATGGATGTGATACCTGGAATGATGAGAGAGGGAACAAAGAAACTTAGAGGAATTTAGATGTGGCAGTGGAGAAGAATAAAGATGAAATGGGATAATAACTTGAGGAATGAGGAGGTTCTGAAGAGGGTGAGAGGGGAGAGAAGAGTGTTAAAGATGAAGAGAAAATCTTGCCCACAATTTACAGATACACTGTTTAGAGAGGAGGATTTTGGTGAGGAAGATGGATGGAAGAAAAGGAAAAGGAAGATTTAGTATATTAACAATTGTCAGGAACAAAAGAACTTAGCTGGAAATGAGGGAAGATTCTGAGGAGAGAGATAAACAGAGGATAATGATTGGTTGATAATGTCCAAGGCTAACTACACAGAAGAATAAGAAATTGAAGCTGTGCATGTATGAAGTGTGAGAATCCTATGTAGGTTCATAATGCCTGAATTAACATATTAGAATATTCCTGTCTCAGAATAGATGAAGTGCTAATTAATTCAGTAATTTCCATTTATGGGGGAGAGAAAGTGTCTCCAGAAACAGAGTAGGAAAAAGCCAAGCTGAATACATTGACAGATTCAGATGGAGAGCACTGGAGGCTATCCTCACTTTTGATTGCTTTGATAAACTACCAGTTTGCCTTGGGCACCTTGTGTACCTCTAGCTAAAGTGCTTCAAATAAAGGTTTCTTTTAAATTACTTTGTATCTATTAGATATTTAGGGCAAGATGATAAGTTTACAATTAAACATTATTTTAACATGAGCATATACAAAAATTTTCTAAAATCCCCCACCTTAACAAGTTTCTAGCCCTTGATTGTACATGGTTTGAATATATAGAAGAAATGGCTTTTGTCTCACAGTCAATGGTGTTACTCAACAGGTCACTTGGAACCCACTGTTTTTAGTATCCTTTTTTTCTCAAGCAAAATCGTTTTCACACCTCATCTTTGTATTTGCGATTTCTGTTATCCACTCGCTTTATTTACTGCTAACTCACTGTATGGAAAGTAAGTCACAGACAGGGTTGATTGTTATTCATGATGTATAAGGTTATTTTAAGCAATTCAGCTGTTTTAGAATGATAAAATTAACTTTTTATGATCAGATATGGCAACTTGATTGATTGATTCCATCTTGCTTCAATGGAATTCTTTGCAAGTGAAATTGCTGTTCAGTAATTGCCTCCAAATATTACATAGTATGCATATTTTGTTGTAAATATGTGGTTTTGAGTTTTTGCTTATTGATGTGATAATTAGTGCATTATCAGTATTTACTTATAAATATATATCTCTCTTTTCTCTTTTCTCTTTCACTTACATGCTCGGTTTTTTTGGATTCCTTCACTATTTGGAAACCTCTTTCCTCTCACTTCTTTACTGCGCAACTTAATCTCTATTCCACATTCACACTTAAACATTATTTAATATTTAAACACCATTTAAATATTTCCCATAACTTGTGTTTCTTCAACTATCTAAAATATTCAATTAACTACCATTTTCAATGCTTCACTACCTAAATGTAATTATATTGGCTACTTCAATTAAAAAATACATATTGAATCACGTTTCCAATCCATTCACAAACAATGGACATAAATTGGTGCAAAAATACTATAAACATAAATGGTGCCAAAACTATGAAACAAAATGTCGGTGTGCCAAAACAAGGCGGAGACTGCCAAGCACAAGTGGGAGATGTACTCTTTCTTCTCGCCTACGTTCTGTGACCACTGTGGATCAATGCTCCATGGAATCTCCAACCAAGGACTCAAGTGCAAAGGTATTGAACCTAATTAGAAAAGCGCTCATCACACCTGCTGCCATTGATAGCGTAATTCATCGCTGCCATTCATAAAGAAGGATATTTTGCCCAAGATATGTTTCAATTGATGATGATTCATCCAAGGGGTACAAGGATGGTTCTCCTAGGGTTATTTTCTCCCAGGGAGTTGGATCCAAGAATTTTTCATCCAAGAGTCACTTCACCAATAGTTCACAAATAGTATTTCAAATAGTTTGTCAACTGTTTGTAACTTTTTGCACTCTCATAATTGTTGATAGCATTTAGGGGAATTGATTGATTTAAATTTATTATTTTCCTTCTAACCACCAGTTAATTTGTGGTTTAAAAATGTTACATTAGGAACAGCATATTTGTGAAATTTGAACACACTCTTTCATTTGCTAATTTGAATGTTCACCTCATTGATCAGAAGATAGTTATCATTCTTATTTTTATGGCATAATCTTGACAATGCCTCTTTTATCAACACATCACAAATCATTGCTAAAATGCCTCTTGGTGAAGTTTCTCTTGAATGAAATACTCTCACATCAGCCAATCAGAAAATCTTGGACTGGTTGTCTCTGGGTAAAATTCTCATAGTGATTCATCATTATGATATTTACCTTTTGGATGAAATCCCATAAATGTTGCCTCTGTTTGGTTCCATTGCATTGTGGCTTTAAATTCTCTCAAAATTACCAAACACTAGACAAGTGTCACCATTTTCTCTGGAGATTATTATTTCCCTTTAAGCAATTGTGTTTTAATGAGGACTCTAAGACCATAATGCTGCTCCTACAAAGGCTATTCATATTTAAAGGTCACAAAAACCTATAAACCAGTTCAGTACTTAACAAATCTGGTGATGGGCTAGCAATATAGCAGTAGATGTGGGGAAACCGTTATTGGTTTGTTGCTATAGGTTAACTTTTCATAAATATTATTCTCACTCCTAAACTAAATCTTTTCCATTGAATTTTTATCCACTATTTTTATAATTTACTTGCACTCACTGTACTTTTCTGCAATAAGTAGCATGAGGACACATGATGCATGCTAATGGCATTTCCTTCATTCTGATTGTTATGATATCACCCCTTTTCTTTTCTGGACATCTTAAAAGATGTTGCTTGCTGTGAAAGATACTTCCTTTTTCTTAGAAAGTACTCCAACTTTCTTGTAAGTTTTTGCCTACATGGTCCTCTCTTGAGTTATAGTAGAAAATGCAGTATACACAATAGTGAAAATTTGCATTTACTCTTAAAAAAAATTATAGGAGCTACTTATTGTATCAGGTTTAAGATCTGCAGTAAAATGTGCCTGTTTAGCATGTAAACATTCTGCTCCTATCAAATTGAGAATAAATTATTGGTAATCTTCATTCGTTCTTTGAAAAGTAATTTTTTTCCAAGAGTTTTAAAAGGAAAAATGAAATTTGTTTAGCTGTGTGGTCTATTAATTGTCTGAATGGCTGTTAAAACCCTGTATCAACAATTATACATCCTGTTTAGCACTTGATGGAAGGTTTTTGATGACTTTTGAAAATAAATAACTTTTGCAGAAGTGGCAGTTAGTCCCCAAAAGTGAAGGTACTCACCAGCACTAATCTCCCTGACTGATATCTTCTGAAAATTGACCCAGATTTATATTCATTCTTTAGATTTTTACTTATAAATAATGGAATAATTGTATAGAACCATGGAATGCTTAAATCAGAAATTATTGAAAATTTTATCTTAAAGTAGTTGAAGTATTAAAATGTTTCTAATGTTAATTAATGTATATAACCCATAAATGATTAAGATTTTAAACAGGAATGAAATTTTAATTATTTAAATCTGCATTTCAAAAAATAAATCGGCAATTAATTATCTGTTCTTTGATTAATTATGTCTGTTATGCAAGAAATAATATCACTTACACATGTGAGAGTGTATGAGTTGAGCCTCATGTGTGAACCTTACATTTGCTGAAACTTTTCTACATTATTTTATGAATGGAACAAGCTTGACAGTTGTCATTAAGAGGCTAAGTGCAGAATTTCCTTAAATCAAAACCATTTATGAGTTACAAATGATTCCCATTTTTCCTGTCAGAGCCAAAATTGTGCATTGCGAGCTTAGTGATGCTCATTTAATTGGAATTTTGACATTTCCTATGCAAAGAGGAATCTTTTCTCAAAATCAATTGCCTGTAATAAGATGTCTTGGGCTTCTGACTGCAGCGTGTGACATGAATGTGCACAAGAGGTGTGAAGAGAGTGTTCCAAATCTTTGCGGCTGTGACCACACTGAGAGGAGAGGGCGTATCGAATTGAAGATTTCATGCTCAGGGAGCAAGATTACAGTTGATGGTACGTATCATGATCTTTCATTTTTTGATGAATTGATTGAAATGAAGTGGCCATTTTGTAATACCCGTTATGATAAAAAATGAAAAATGTAGTTACTCTATTGAAAATTACAGCTCAGGAATTCCCTCTGAACAATGGGGTATGTGGTGCTCCAATGACTATGAATCTTTATCCTTTGAATTTAGTGTATTTTCAAATGTTTGCATAAATATATTGTGTGTTAAATGATTCAGAGAAATGGTACCCAAACTATGGCTGGCTTGCTATATAATTTAATCACTTAAAAAAGGTGTATGTTGAGAAAATCTTAAGTAAACATGGAATTATTTGGAATTTTATAACATACATCATGTTTACTTATCAAGCCTCTTTAACAAGTCACTCAAATCCTGCACCAGTGGCAGGATTAAAGGGGCAGACAAGATCCTCACACATCATTTAATTTAACATTACATCCTTTGATAAGTTGGATTCTGGCTAATTCAGGTAGTCGTTGAACAAATAACAGAATTTCAAAAAACAATAAATTTGCCTGTCTTTCATTTCTTCCGCTATATCCCTCCATGTGGACTTGTCACGTCTGTTTTGCTATAGGTTTTTTATTTGTAGTTTCATTTGTTGTTACTTATGGATACTTTTCCACCAAATTGATGAATCAAATGAACAAATTCGTGTCTTCTTTCCTGTTTGCCATGTTGACAAGTTCAAATATCATACAATACAAATCACCAGGCAAACAGCATGCAGAGCGGCGAGCGACATATCCCAGGCAATGCGTTGCCAGGTTGCTCCAGTGTGAACCTTTTATATAGCCTACCTTTAAATTTCATACATTCGCCCGCCCAGTATCGCTGTCATATATCACTTACCATATATTGCGTATCATACATCGCCTCAGTGTGAACGCTGCCTTAGGTGCACATCAGATCTCATGGTTAGACAATGTAGATACTCTCTTGCAATTCTATGATTTAAAAATATATGTAATATCCTAAATTCTCTTCACTCTCTTATCTCTATTCATATATATGAGGTGTGTCTATTAAATAATGATACAGATGAAATATCTTGCCTTTATTTATATGTTCAATCTATCCTTTCAATATATTTCTTATTTGTATGAATACATTGCTGCAGTCTTTTTCTCTACTGGTTGAAGACATGAAGCAAATATTTTTCTATCAGCTGTTTCAACATATTTTTTAATTTACAGCATAAAATGACTCAAAAAAACCTTTAAGTTTAGTTTTGATTTAGTTTTTGAGTAAAGATAAAATTCAGGTGATGCTAAATAGAGTAAATATGGAGGATGTATTTGTTGTCAAAACCTTGCTGGCAAAAAGCTGCATCGCAAAGTACTGCATGAGCGGTTGGCAGCTCTACGGAAGAATGAAACCATTTTCCTCAGTTGGGAATATTTTTTTTAGACACTTTCTCTTTGCTTAATTAAAACTTCGTAATAATAATGCTCGTTAACTGATGTCTTCTAGAACCCTTTCTTTGACAATTATACACTCAATACTAAAAGCAAACTGAGCAGGGCTTAGAATTTTGATTTGCTTTGACAAGATTTTTTCATTCTTGGTGTTTACTGTGTTTCACAGTGTATTGACTGTCTTGGTTTCAGGATGATTCTGGAAGATCAAACTTTCATAATAAGTGATTACTTTACAAAACAGCTTTTGACCTGTGTCAAGTTGATGCAGACTGTTACCATAATAGTTCTTGTGAGGGTCTTTTTGCTCTTACATGAGAAGACTTGAGATAATCTTTGCACAACCATACCAACTTTCTAGTATTTTTGTGCAAAATTCTCCATTCCTTGACTTTGTCAATGTTTACATATCCAATTATCATTCAAAAATTGAGTTACTAGTCTTTTCAAACAATCTAATACTTTTCCTACCTTTTCTTTGTTTTTTGAAGTTCAAGGTTGTTCACGGCATTATCATCTTTGATATTCTTATGTGCCCTGCAGAATCCTGTGCACCTCTCAAATACTCGTGTATGAGTCAGGCCATCATTCCTATAAGCTGTAGCCAGCATTTGAAAATATTCTGATGATTTTTGCTTTCAATTTTATGAAAACTTTCGAACTAACTCTTAATTTGAATTTAAATGTAGCATTTTTCCTACACTCTACAGAAAACACACCAAACAAAATGGCAACACTTACTGAAATTATCATCATAGAGTGTTAATGCTTGTCATACAGGTTCAGACATATTCAAGCTAACCATACATCAGTTATGACCACTTTCTTTATTTGGTAGAATTACAGTCTCATTACTCAGTAGATATACCTCATCCTTATCATGAAAAAGCAGTTGATGCAGCTATTAGCAAATGTGAGAGGAAAGATAATGTTGGAAGATTTATTAATTCCTTTGCTGTGTTTAGAGAGAGAGAGTGTCAACTCCCTTTGTTTATCTTCTTTTCTCTTTTCCTTTTACAAATATGAGGAGAAAGAAAATGTGTATTATAGTTCTGCAGATTAACTAACGACACTCGATAAAATAGTTAACAAAAATTCTGTCCTCCCTGAAAATGAGCATGAGGAAGCTCACACAAGCATATTTAAATATAAAATAAAAATGATGGCCTGTAGCCAAAACAATATTTTCAGGAAAAAATAGGATTGGATACACTTTAACTAGTTGAAATATTCTACTTTTAGTAGAAAGTTTAGATAGAAAGATCGCCACTTTCATCACCAGTAGAATAGCACAAGCTAAGAGAACTTTCTACAAAAAAAAAGAAAATGTATGACAGTAAATTATCCAAGCTTGGATATCAAGAAACAGTTGTTAAGATGTTAAGTAAATGCATTATATAAATTGTTCTTATCTGTATATAAAGGACAAATGTTCTTTCAAAGTTAATGTTTATTGCATAAATTTTTCTAACATTTAAAATATCTGCAGTTCTTTGTACCTCATTTGGGATCAAACTGGATAATTCTTGTTATTTAAGTATAAAGACGTTTGTCTAGCTCTTTAAAAAAGTGAAGTAGTCACTTTTTCTCTTCTTAGAACCCCCTTCATCATCGTTTGTTAGTTGGATGTCATTTTTGTATTCTACCATCTTTTAAATTTGTAAAAGTCTTAATTCTGTTCTTTCCATGATTGTACACTTCACCAGCCTAGTTTGTGCTTCATTATTTCTCTTTTAATGTTTCTGTCACATATTAACATGGTTATATTGGCCCTAAGTTGTATGGTAATCACTTTACATTAGCAATCAAATGTGATTATTTGGCACTTTCTTTTAAATGAAAATGTTTATTGTCTTTTGTTAATATTTTACAAATCCACAAACTTTTTCATATTTATTTATTTAGACTTATGTGCAACTATTTTTCAAATTCTGATATTCCCAAGAAATATTACAAACTATGTATGTAAGTAAGTCATCCACAGAAGTTTTGCTTCCAATCACTATAATTTACATACATATTTTTTGTTAAGTTTACTTATTATAGTGGTCATTTATATTTATATTTTAATGTATGGACTGTTTTGATCTTTAGAGAGATCTTGCTGAAGTTTCATTTGCCAACCAGATATAATTTTTATCTAACTGACAATAAGTACCTCCTCTGTGCGAAGTTTACCCTTACAGTCTTTTCATAAAAATTGTTTATTTGAAGGTCAACTTATATGAGTATATAGAGTATTTTCTTTTGCTCATACTTTTAAGTTCTGCAAAAATTGTTTACATTTGTAAGTAGATAAGATTTGCTCTATACTTTACTCCAGTTTAGAGTAAGAAAAGAAGAAGAAAAAGGACTGCCCAGGCTATAGCAGACTTTTCTCTTTTGTTTCTTTCTCTAAATTCAGGCATGGAACTATGAATTTTTCATTGCTTTTTTATTGACACAGTTGTTAAATAGTGAGTGGTTAAAAAAATTTGATGGCATCTAAATTATGAGAAAATTCACTCCACATTAATGATTCTATTGTTGATTTCATTAGTTATTCAGGGTCGAAATCTGATTCCAATGGATCCCAATGGGTTGTCTGATCCTTACGTCAAACTGAAATTGATTCCTGGTGATGAAAAGTCTGACAAAGTCAAGCTCAAGACAAAAACAATTAAGTCATCCCTGAATCCTGTTTGGAATGAAACTCTTGTAGTGTAAGTATGATTTAAAATTAATCTATTAGAATTATCATCATACATTAAGGAGTACCATTAGTATAGTGTATACTGTTATTGGTCCTTATCAAGTTGTATTGCCATAATTGAGTATGTTGCCTGGTGAAAGATTGCTTATCAGCTTCACTACAAAGAGCCTTTAATGCTTATTAGTGCATGATTTCTTTTATAAACATGTAGCTTAAGATAAGGTGCATTTCATATGCCCATACATTTTATAAATTATTACTCACAATTATTATAAAATTAAAACTCACCATCTCTCAATCTTTCACCATAGTACGAGTAAAATGAACACGACTTCCATAGGGATTATGTTACTCATTGCACATACTTTATTACTCATTGTACTGCTGCTGCATCTCCAAAAGCTCATCATCACTGCTCTTTAAGCCATATTAACCATGTAATATGCATATCTTCAGTAATTGGCATCAAACCTTTTTGGATTCTTTCAATGAAATATCGTTCTTTATTTCCCAGAAAATACACTTCATGGAGTATGAGTATTCATTTCTATCTTATTCAATTGTAGTGAACTGAAGCCAGAAGATAAAGATCGTCGTTTGTTGGTGGAAGTATGGGATTGGGACAGGACATCAAGGAACGACTTCATGGGTTCAATGTCCTTTGGTGTGTCTGAATTGCTGAAGTCCTCTGGACCCATCAAAGGATGGTACAAGCTGCTCACTCAAGAAGAAGGAGACTATTACAATGTCCCAGTTCCCGAGGAAGGCACGGATCTTGCCCAACTTAAGTCTCAAATGAGGGTGAGGGAATTGAAATATCAGTTAATACTAACTCTCAATTCAATTAATTAAATAGGTTTAAGCATTTAAGATTCATTACTATGCATTCATAATTACTTAATATATATTAATTTAGTATTTGTTTTTCACATATGTGGTATTTATTGTTTCTTGAATTTTTATTTGAATTTGTTTCTTATTTACTTATTTATCTTTAAAAGATTCATTATGTATTAATTTAGAGTGTACAGTGGTACCTTGAGATAAGAGTTCAATTCGTCCCGTGACCAAGCTCGTAAGTCAAAATTGTCGTAATCTCAAATCAATTTTCGCTAAATAGCTTAAGTACCAAGAAAACACAAAATTAAAGCATCACGACCGAAATACTTCTGTGGAGAGGTAAAACGTGAATTGAATGTGCAAGATTTGTAAACCTGAGCAGTGGCTTGCTACGTCAACTGGCTGTGATGCCACAGAGGCTGGCTCATATCTCAAATTTTGGCTCGTAACTCAAGGCTCTCAAGGCAACTGGACCTAGTGATGGCTTGTATCTCAAAAAATTTGTGTGTTTGGGCAGTCATATCTCAAGGTACCACTGTATTTATAATTCACTTAGAATGTGATGTTAGTGATAAGTTATAGCTACAATTGCCATATCTTGCTAGTGAATATAAAAAAACCTATATTAAATGAGTTCACAAGAAGAGAGGAGGGGAAACTACTTAAAATAATATCTTAAAATTGTTAAAGGCATTTGTGAATTCATTTCACATATGAAGATTCGAGAAAGAATAAGTCTCTTTCAAAATTTTTCTCAAGG
>KZ308426.1:864569-884721 GCA_000376725.2 Ladona fulva | reverse complement strand
ATTTATGGAAATAATTTAATTGAAGTAATATTTTAAAGTATCTTCTGATATTTGTGTGTCACTTTCAAAAAGCTGCTGAAAAGGATCAGATTTGGCTGTAATAAAGTTAGTGACATGTCTAATATTAAATACACACATACATTTTTGTATTTCATCTTTAAATTGTTTAATTTTTATGAAGCAAAAGGACTGTGTAAATATGTGTATTAGAGCAATATCAGAATAACAGTTTAATAAGATTCTAAATCACATCAATTAATAATATTGATATATTATATGAAAGGTTTCTGTAAATCTTATTTAGTTAGGAAACTTTAATGAGTCATTGCTTAGAATTTTAGGTATTTGGGTCAAATATGTATCTATATAAGTGTGTATAACAGCAATACATTAATATTAATTATATAGACTACAAGAATCAGGTCTGAAAAATTATTCTTATATAAAGTTTGAGCTATTAGTAAATTTGGGTTTGATGAAAATTACATTCACGGGAAGGTCATAGGGTACTATCTTATCTTCCATAAGTATTATTGTAAAAAAATTTGCTTCTTAAAAATAAATTTCAAATTTTGACATTTGAAGAAAACATCAATAACGAAGAAGGCTCCAACTGCAAGTGACAAGGATGTTCCTCACAACATGGGCAAGAGGGATGTTATCCGAGCCACTGATTTCAACTTCCTTATGGTCCTTGGCAAAGGAAGCTTTGGGAAAGTAAGTCATCTTAAAACTTCATCATAAATGATGATAAGAATGGTTCAAAGTTGTCCAGTGTTAAATTTCCAAAGTTATTCATATGGGATAGTGCCCGAGTTTCAAATTCAATATTTGCCTTCAACATTGAGGGGATGAGATTTTATAGCAACAAAATTTCCGAATACTTTATCAAAATTCTTGCAATTTCGAATCTACATCAATATTTCACAACTAAAATAAGATTCTTTAATCAGTTTCCTTTCTTTTAACTCTTGTCACAATTTTGTAGGGCCATTATTTCTAATTTAAATTTGCACAAGGAAAGAAGTTGGCAAGATTTGAAAACGAACTTTGCATGCACATCTTTTGGAAAAATATTATGTGCTCCTGGATTGGAATCCAAACCTTCTCAGAGATTAAAATAGTTTCCTATAGCTTTCTACCTTGAAGAAACACAATACCATATGTTTAATAGCTCTACAACAAACAGTTTCTGAAATAGAGATGAGGATGGGTGGATACATTTTAGGCATATAATTTTTCATCTTGAACATGCAGGGATGATTCCGCACAAGTTTTAGGAGTCTCTCACCCTCCTTGTGGTCGAATATCTTCAATTTCCTTACTATTAAAAACTTAGTTTCTGCCTGCATGATGCAGTTTAATGACAAAGTTTATCCCTAAGTAACTATCGTACATGCCATGGATGAACGTGAACCATGCATGCAATTTCTTGGTAAACACTTTCACCTAAACCATGGTAAGCGACATCAGTGCCAGCTGCACCTACACATGCATGGTCTTTGGAAACCAGGCTTTAGAGATCTGACCTTTTAAAAAATTCCCCATAAGGAACATCCTTATCCCTCTGATGAGTACATAACAGAGTTCTAATCACAGCTTGTAATAGCAGAGTTGGAAAAGGCTCTTACTTTAGAGAAGAGACTTTTCATTCTCAATCTCGCCTTTAATAAAGACATTATTATTATTATTATTATTACTACAGCTTTTTGGCTGCTCAACATACATGATAGCTGGTTTCCAGCTATCATGTATGTTGAGCAGCCTTGACTTATTATTCTTTCTCTACTTCTATTCTTTGTACCTAAAATATTTCATCATTTATAAATCTACCACATACCTTCTCCAGCAGTATTTATCAATTTCTCTTGAATTTATTCATACCCCCTTCCAGATGGCAAACACAAAAATAGCAATTTCTCTTGGTAAATAACTATTATGATTTTTTTTGATTCCTTGAAACTTCTTAAATATTTCAAAGTCAAATATTCCTTTCTATCCCTTTCTTTAGGAGGTAAACGTTTTCTACAGTCCATGTCTCCTCATCAGCCTACATTGATTTTGGTTTTGCCTTGCTTAGTAAATCTTACTTTCTTTCTCATAGATGGAAGATAGAAAAAGAAAACATTATACAAAGAATTTTTTGGTGGAATTTGTGAATGTACCTACCCATATGAAATAGTGAATCCAGGAAATAAGTAACTCAAAAAAGAGAGAATTCTTCATATGAGTTATCTAAATTACCAATCTAGAACATCATAGAGCACCACATATTGCATCTTACATGTATATTAGACTAGTGAAAGTTGATTGCCCTGAAGTCAAGATCACTCATACAGTGGAGGCTTTTAAGTTATTACACCCATGAGCAGGATAGAGACAATCAAAGGATGAAATGAATAATTTACTGTTCAGTACAGTTGATACATGCGTACAAAAGTAGCAAAGTATCATTAATAATTGAATGAGAATATTAGATGCTAAAAAATTATGACAATTTTTCCTTTATCAGTGTGTTCTGTTTAAAGAATGAGATTTTCTTCATATTTCAGGTATTGCTTGCAGAGAGGAAAGGTACAGATGAGCTGTATGCCATAAAGATTCTAAAGAAGGACATAATAATACAAGATGATGATGTTGAATGCACCATGGTTGAGAAGAGGGTGCTGGCACTCTCTAACAAACCACCATTCCTTGTTCAGCTACACTCTTGCTTTCAAACTATGGCAAGTACATGATTGCAATTACACAAAAATCATAATTCAGCTGAATATTATTACTTGTTGATCTTTTAGCTCAGTTAGACAGCTTGCACAACAGAAAATAGTTCATGCCTTTTACTCAGCAGAAATTTCCTAGCATATCTTTTTCTTTTCTTACTTGTGCCATACATTAGCCATACTTGAGCTTGTTTGACTGTCTCAATGATTTGCATTTATTCCATTGTCTCTTAATTTTTACTGGAGCAAAAAGAATAAATCAAATGTAGGATTACTGGAGGATTTACTGGCTATTCTACTTGTTTCGGTGCAAATTTCATCTTTACAGTGCTTTACAAATATGCTCTAGAAGAAACATTGGCAATTATCTTGTGGTTTAAGTAGGAGTATAATCTATAGCCATTGAAAACATTTTACCTTTAATCTGAGTGTCATTGGTTTGACTCTAGGTGAGTCTGAATGTCTACCATATTGAACAAATAGACGTGTATATCTTGGAGTTCATTTAAAACACTTTCTTACAAATACTTCTTAAAGGGGGAAACATCTTACACATCTACCGAAAAATATTTTTATTATTCCAGAAATTGCAGGTTCAATTCCTGTACTTTTAAAATATATACATTGAGGTATACATTTTAGTAATAATTTTAAACTTGTTGACATTAGAGACGTGGAATGTAGTGATTGAGTCATAGAATTTACTTTAAGTAGTGATTATACCATCAACTCTTGGCAAATATTTCTATCTTTACTCTAAGTATTTTATTTCATCATTATGAAACAAAAATGTACCTAAAGAACGCGAAGAACAACATTTTGAAAAATGAATATGAAGCCATGGAACTGTAATTTTAATTCTAATAATCACTCATTTCAGCATATGCAAGATTATTAGTAATGTATCTATCACAAAGGTTGAGCTGCTGGCTCATGATTGTTATTAAAATTAAAATGTATTATTTTGTTGTCAATGTGAGATTATACATCTGACTGAATATAATATTTATTAATAACTTTCATGACAATTTCTTTTTGTCAATCATGTTTTCATCACAAATAATTGTGTAATAAAGTAATAAATTGGTAAAAGTCAAAGTGTAATGGTTCACCTTGTTGTTTTGATGTGGAAAGTGTTAATTTAAAATTGGTTCTCATTCCAGGACCGCCTTTACTTTGTGATGGAGTATATTAATGGAGGAGACTTGATGTTCCAAATTCAGCAATGTGGAAAGTTCAAAGAACCTGTTGCTGTGTTAGTGTTGAAGGTTTCATTTATACTCTTCATCCTTTAAACTCCAAATACTAGAAAATTGTTCACTATTTTGATAACTGCATACTTTAGAGATACATTTAAAACTTCTAAATCTTCAGTATTGCTCTTTGCATTTATTGTTTTCTGTATTTATTTAGCTTGAAAATAGGATATTTTTCAACCTAAAGAATTATCATGCAAACCTCCTTATTTAATCTGTTTTAGGATGTAATGTGCACAGTAATGTAAGAATAGGTTCATTTCAATTTTGAATGATTTTATAAATAGAGAACACACAAAATCTTGCAATTTTCTTCCATTATCCTTAGTTGTGTTAAAAGTTGAGCAAAATTCCAACGAAAAACATTTTTACACAATTTCAGTTCTTCAAACCTTGGAGTTGCAGTGCCTTCAAACTATGCACACAGTAAAATGTTGCTACTGTGCAGATTATGCATTGCTATCTTTATAACTATAATTTCCTGATTATTCTTGTCTCAGAAACTACTTTTACAAAAACATTTTATATTCTTTTTCCATTTGTAAAAGGATCTCAATGTGAGAGGAAAATGGAATAATCATCTGTATAGCTTATGTAAAAGTATAAAGCACTTGCAATGCGGTGAATGAATTCATGTTTGTAAGAAAGAGTACCTCTCATTTTCTACTTGAAAGTCCCCTTTCCGTAAAGGGTGGCTTTTGGTTCTCTCTTTAGCATTGCCCTTTTACTGACTTCTATTCCCTCTGATACCACCTAGCTCACACAGCTATCATAGAATCTGTGAATAAATATGGGAATGGAATAATTAGCATTTTTTTATACAATAGGTGCAAAAATACTTTCTTTTTCCCTCTCTCGAAAAATGCTCTTAGGACAGATTTTTTAAAGAAATTTTTCATGTTCTTTAAGTTCCCAATTTACAATAAATAAGCCAGAAAACTGTATTTTTCACAAGATTTATTCGAATGACTGGCTTCACTTCCATGGAAGCATCATCACCTGATGATGCTTCATCGATTTTATCCCAATTTACAGTTTTATCAGCCTTTACGTAATTGCAATTGACTCTTGAGAAAACTTTTTAACAATTTAACTCATTCCTTATATAACATCTTTTATGTAACTGGATGTAAATAGGTGTATATAAAGAAATCCTTCCTTTATAGGTTGTCTGTATAAGCTTTTATTGAAATTTTGATTTTCTAAGGGTAAACTATGTATATACCGTGTGAAAGGTATTGTGTTCACTAAAATTTTGTTGTGAATTGTCAGAAGATGAATCTGTTGATTTAAATCATAATATTCCTCAATTTTAATATCATGAATTAATATTTTTTTAACAAGATGAGTTCCTTCATTATCCTAAAAAGCCTTGGGAGCATAAAATTAGATAAAGGAATTTCTGCTGTGGGCTCACATATCTATAATATTGATTAAAATTATGTTGATTATGTTTATAAAATGCTTATGATTTCATTACCGTAGAAGGTATCACATAATGAATTTTCTAGAATTGCTGAAGTTAATTCATAATCATGACATAAATGTCAGTATACGTAACTCACTGTAGAGGGAGGTAAACTTGGTGCTCATTAAATTTAGTTTAAATATGCAACCACTGTCAACACGTATGGAAATTACCCAAAGACTCTATAGTCAAGAACGCACCTTAGCTACTCGGAATCATTTTTTCATTGTGTTACTTGTAACTTCATTAAAAACTCATTACTAAATCTAAGAATATAAATGAATTAGTGAAATGTGATTGGGATATGAATGGGAGGACTTACTTAACTTTATCAAGACTCATTGATCACAGATAAATTCTCTCTCTCTTTCTCATTGGTTTTCTGCTTTTAACATCACACCTTAATGATGTAGAATTTCATTTCATGATGACATTATATGACTTGGAACAATAGTTGTTATTGGAAATGAAGGGAAATAGCGAAGTCATAAATATAGGCATCTGTCATGCAGTTGTATGCAAACGAAATCTGCTATGCTGAGTTGTCCCACTCAAACCAACCTTTTTCTGAAGTATACATGTTCATTTTCTGTGATTAACGAATGGTCTATTATTTAGTAACTTTTCCAACCATGAGAGATATACAGTTTTTGGCTCATCTATAATAGAATCTTCAAATTAGTGAATTAGTGGTAAAAAATGTTTTGCTTGACAACAAGAACAAAAGAGTATATTATGAAATGTAGATCCATTTGTAATTTTTATGTATCTTTGCTGAAGAATATTTGATCCACAATTGATAAATATTTCAATATTCTAATCTTATTCATGAAATTAATAATGTAATTGTTGTGATCACTCTCTTTTACATAATGTTTTTTGCATGAATTGCAGATTTTATGCTGCTGAAATCGCAATAGGACTGTTCTTTTTGCATTCAAGAGGTATTGTATATCGAGATTTAAAACTGGATAATGTGCTGTTGGATCAGGATGGCCACATAAAAATAGCTGACTTTGGAATGTGTAAAGAGGGCATCTCTGGAGACAAGACTACCAAGACATTTTGTGGAACTCCAGATTATATTGCTCCTGAGGTATGCTCTGCTGTAACTGCGCTATCTATTTATATAACTTTAATTTTCGATTCCTCACACTTTCAAAATTCCTACTCATTATTCATTTTTCTTCAAAAAATGCTGAACTTAACTGAACACCTGGTGAGAGGATATTTTCAAAGCTTTGTCCAAAATGCACTGGAGTTTGATCCACTGTGTCCTTAATGATAAGATAGTCAAAGAGAGACTATATTTCTTTTGCTGGCCATGCTTAAACACCAATGGGTATTGCATTAATTTTGAATGTTACTGCTCATCATTGCTGTTTTATTTATTTGTGTGATACTGTTTCTTAATTTTTCAATGGTTGCATCATTATTATTTATATATATTTATGATTGCGATTATTATTATTGTTCTCTGTCTATCAGTACCACCTTGATCTTTGTAATTATTGTGTAGCATAAAATATTGCATACTCTATTGTAGATATCATTGTACTGTTTGAGTATATTTTTGTGACAATTTTTGCATTGCATATAAAGCATTTCTGTATAAATAAACAAGCAATTTGGTTATCAGTTTGGATATGTTTTGTTTTCTTGCAGATAATCCTGTACCAACCATATGGAAAGAGTGTGGATTGGTGGGCTTACGGAGTTCTCTTGTATGAGATGTTGGTTGGCCAGCCTCCATTTGATGGTGAAGATGAAGAGGAACTGTTTGCAGCAATCACAGACCACAGTGTTTCATACCCTAAATCACTTTCCAAAGAAGCTAAGGAGGCATGCAAAGGGGTGAGATATCTTAAGTTCATGACATTAAAAGTATGCCTCTTAAAATATCAATAATTATCCACTTACATTGAGAAATTGGAGAAAATTGGTTTGATTATTGATAATGGATTTGAAGGGGAACATCTTCATTCTTTCAACTTTTTTATGTTACTTGTATAAAATTCAGTTGATATAGTCTGCTAAACAAAATATATCTTGTTAGTGCATATCTCTTTTAGGAAACATCCTTTATTTAAACATACTTTCTATTAATACTTGGAATACACATTTTGGCCAAATGGCCAATTTTAAAATCTGGAATTGGCCAATGCCGAGAATGAATATTATTCCAAGTGGAATAATTTGTGTAATATGAGAAAAATGAGAAATTTTACAGAAATGATACCTTAATTAATCATTGTATCACATTATTAAAAAAAATAATTAACAAACTTCAGAAGTTTAAAAATGTAGAGGGGAACAATAATTTTCCGCATTCTCTGCTGCCAGATCACCCTTGTAGTCACTGAATTTCAAATTTGCAAGACCTTGAAAAGATGCTCACTTTTCACAGATTGTTTGACTAGAAATTTCTTGGAGATTTCTGACAGTGTATGATACTGCTGGGGGTGATATTTTCTCCAAGTTGTTGGGCAGTTTTCTCCCCAAAAACATTTTACTTTGCCACATTCATTTACTTATTTTATCAATCACCACTCTCCTCAATCAGAAATATTTCCCCTCTAAATATCTCCCTCACTTGTTCATGTTTCTCATCAATGAACTCATTTACTCATCATAATATATATAAATATTTTTAGTGGTAATTGATGGTCTTGAATAATTTGTTGTGATTGAAATATCTTTTTGCAGTTACTCACAAAGAATCCAGGCAAGAGATTAGGTTGTGGTCTCAAGGGTGAGGAGGACATCAGAGGTCATGCATTTTTCCGTCGCATTGACTGGGAGAAGATAGAAAATCGAGAAGTGCAACCACCTTTCAAACCCAAAATTGTGAGTTATTCTCTATATTTCATTAACTGCTGACCTGGGGATTTTATAATTCATATGTGATGAAAATGTAATCATATTGAATCCTGTGTTTTTGTCATTGTCTGTACATTGTCAGCTATTTTAAAATAAGTATACATCTCTTTATTCATGCCTTTCTGTTTTTCTTCTTTACCCATTTAAATTGATTGTTTAGCTTCATTTAGTGATCTCAGCCTTATTTTATTTTTGCTGTTTCTTCTGCTATGATCTTACAAAACAATATAATTAAAAAACCATATCCGGTATTTAATCTTTTGAATTATTGCATTGTACACTTCCATTATTTCTTCTGATGTTATAATTCATATTAACATGATGAATATGAGAATAAATAGCAGTATGTGTAGGCCATTGTTTTATGGATGAAATTTCATGGGCAACCACAATTGGATATTTACTTGATTGAGTTCTTAGAAAGGATTATATAAAATTCATTTTGATTCAACAAATTATCAATGCCAGAAGTAGGGAACACATGGTCTTTTAGCCTAACACCAATATTAATCATTTTTGATTACACTTTTGGTTACACATACTAACAAACAAAATATTATGTAAATTCTTACATATTCCATTCTGACTGGGATGTCCAACTCTTTACTTTTGCTGGCTATTTACTACTGAGTCTAATTCACATGGGCCATGTTATATTTAGTTACGATGTTACTTATTCTGCTGGTAAATTTTCAATTTCTTCAATGTTTATTTATTTAAAAAGTTTTAAATTTATAGAAAAGTTTAAACATGAAATCAATTTTTTTTGTTCCATTATTGTGGAACTGCTGTTAAGATGAATAGAAATATGCAAGTAAAATTATCTTAAGTGAATGTACATAGGTAGTAATGGATGTAGTACATATAATTTTTGATAAAATTTGTTGGTTGATTGACCTAATTTGTCATAGAGTTTGTAATACTTATAATACTTTATACTAAACTTTATTGCAGAAAACTTTTGATTATTTACCACCAGCTAGATTCTAAAGATATGGAACTAATAATTGTAAACATACTTTCAGGTGAAAAGATTTTCATCGGTTATATTAAAATGTTTGGAAGCTTCCAACACTGCTATTAACAATGGGAGCAATATCTATGTTCTTGTATAGAAATTATCTAGGAGAATCAATGGGAAGGCGCAACTTTGAGTTGTGAAATAAAAAAAATCAAAAATGGTTAAACTATATCTTTAATTACTCTGGTACCTCACCCTGTATTAGGTTTTCATTTGTACAACAATGTGTGCTTAGTGTTGGTAAATCATTACTCTCAATCAATTAAAGAAATGTGCTTGCTATGATTATGGTTATGCATTGATGCTTTTCCTTCTGCAGAAACATCGCAAGGATGTGAGCAACTTTGACAAGCAGTTCACTTCTGAGAAGACGGATCTCACTCCAACAGATAAGCTCTTCATGATGAATTTGGACCAGACAGAGTTCATGGGCTTCTCCTTTCTCAATCCAGAGTATGTGCAGCACGTGTAATTTCTTGTTCATCTTCGTTTGGCTGTAGCATAATCTGCTTACTTAGGATGGATATGAGAAGGAAAGATTACATTATAATGTTCTTAGACCAAATGTAATCTCCTGCTGAAATCATATGTAACTACTTTCCACTTCTCCAGCAGGAAATATTGTTAGAGTAAAATTTTGATCTCATCATTGGATTTTCCTCAGATTTTATTTTCCTTAAATTTCTAAAGAATGAGCAAAAATTAATTTTGACTGTGGTAGGGTTCAGTTTTACTCAAATTTTGGGTCTTGAAGGTTTCATGGAGTTTATATGGAGAAGTAGAAATAATTTATTGGAAATATTTGGAATTAAGATATCCTGATAAAATATCTAATAAAGCCATAACTGTATTAGTCATCCCTTAAATAAAATTTTGTTGATCTTTAAATCAGGGCTTATCTAAAAACTGGAAATAGCAAAATTATAGTTTTTCAAGTTTGCATCAAACTTCTTGATTAATTTATATATCTTGCACATGAGGGCATATCAATTGGATTTAATGGTTTTATGTAGTTAGCCCTTATTATACCTTTAATCTCAGTTATGTCAATAGACACTGGCATTATATGAATGTGCATATTTATTGTTAAACCTTATAGCAATTTATGGTATACAAGTAATTCACTATTAACAAAGAGGATTGAATTAAAGAGTTGATGCTGGTAAATAATGTCAGTGCTTATGAATTATAAATTTATTAATCCTGATTTTAACACATTCTGAATAAGTTTTTTATGATATTTCCCTTTCATTAGTTATTAATAGCAGTATGTCTTCCACATTCAGAATGATGATTTTGGTTCCTTAGAATTATTCCCCTGTCATGGATGATTTTAAGATTCCTATTCATGAAAGTTACTCAAGTAAATCAAATTAATTTATTAAAGTCTTAATTTTTTTCTCTTTCCTCGGTATACCTTCAGTTCTTCTTTATTCTATTCTTCTTACTGTGTCAAGCAATCTTTATTCATAGTAATTTATTCAGTATTCATAGTATTTTCCAGGTTTTTAACGTAGCAATAGTTTGATTGGATACTTAATTTTATATTGTATGTAATTCTCTGTGTTGAAATTGATTTTATTGACCTCAATCATTTTGTAGATTTCATATTTAAAGAAATTTTTGTGTCTTTTGGTTTATTTAGATTACAACCAGATTGAATGAAATAATTCTAGGCTTAAGTTTAATCAAGAATTGCATCTATCCTACCTTTGATTTGAAGATGTATTGATCAAATAATTTTTATTCTTTTGTTTGTTTCTGATTTTAAAGAATGCTATTTCCTATCAGTGTTGTGTATCTCACTCATCAGCTTTCAGGTCAAATAGTTGAATAATAAAAGTTTATTATTAAATCAATAAATAAATGTTTCATGTTTTTCATGCAAATGGTTGTTATTGTATACTTTCTGACGATTTTTTGCTCAACCATTCACTTGATACGCCCTCATCTTGTGCATGTAAAAGCGTTCAGTTAATATTCTAAGAGTGGTGACATTTTGTTTTCTACTCACCAATATCAGTTCAAAAGTAAAATCATCGTAAGTTTCCTCTAAACCAACAAACAAGTGCTAACAAGCCAGTTTAGCTGAAACTTTTCAAATTATTTTTCCAGTTTTTTGAGGAATTTCAAAATGTTTTTCTTACTAATGATCGTCTAAAATTCTCTAACAATATTTCTTAATTTCTCATTCAAATAGTGATAAGGGTACCAATTACAGAAGTTAGGAGGTATTAGGAAATTTTTCTATCTATCAATATTTTTAATCTGAAGCAATATTAACCAGTAATATCTTATACTGAAAAATAATTTTAAGATGTATCGTTTTTAGATATGATATTAATAATTCATTCTTATTTAGGCCTTTGATGAATTGCTGTGCCCATTGGCTCTTAAACAATTCACTCTATTTTTATCAAAACTGAAGGAAACTTTAGATTGACTTGTTTGTTTAAAAAAATTGGCATTTTAATATTATTCCTTTGCAACTTAGGAAGTAAAATTTTTCAAATGATCGCTATTATTCTACTTTTTCTAGAAGAATTGCTATTTGCTACTAATTAGGTTGTTAGGATGAATCAAGTATTATTGCTTCCTTCTCTTTTCTGGAATATTATAATATTTTATTTGTTTATCTTAAATACTAAAGATGTTATCAATGTTTTTCAATATTTTCTTATTCTTTTTATTTATTAATTCTAAAGATGATTACTATAATATGAAAGTTATCTTTATTGGTTCTTTTTAACTCAATTGAATGTATATTCTAATTCTCTGTAATTTTTGATGTTTATCAGGTGATTTATAATTTTCCTAGTNTTTAAATCATAATATTCCTCAATTTTAATATCATGAATTAATATTTTTTTAACAAGATGAGTTCCTTCATTATCCTAAAAAGCCTTGGGAGCATAAAATTAGATAAAGGAATTTCTGCTGTGGGCTCACATATCTATAATATTGATTAAAATTATGTTGATTATGTTTATAAAATGCTTATGATTTCATTACCGTAGAAGGTATCACATAATGAATTTTCTAGAATTGCTGAAGTTAATTCATAATCATGACATAAATGTCAGTATACGTAACTCACTGTAGAGGGAGGTAAACTTGGTGCTCATTAAATTTAGTTTAAATATGCAACCACTGTCAACACGTATGGAAATTACCCAAAGACTCTATAGTCAAGAACGCACCTTAGCTACTCGGAATCATTTTTTCATTGTGTTACTTGTAACTTCATTAAAAACTCATTACTAAATCTAAGAATATAAATGAATTAGTGAAATGTGATTGGGATATGAATGGGAGGACTTACTTAACTTTATCAAGACTCATTGATCACAGATAAATTCTCTCTCTCTTTCTCATTGGTTTTCTGCTTTTAACATCACACCTTAATGATGTAGAATTTCATTTCATGATGACATTATATGACTTGGAACAATAGTTGTTATTGGAAATGAAGGGAAATAGCGAAGTCATAAATATAGGCATCTGTCATGCAGTTGTATGCAAACGAAATCTGCTATGCTGAGTTGTCCCACTCAAACCAACCTTTTTCTGAAGTATACATGTTCATTTTCTGTGATTAACGAATGGTCTATTATTTAGTAACTTTTCCAACCATGAGAGATATACAGTTTTTGGCTCATCTATAATAGAATCTTCAAATTAGTGAATTAGTGGTAAAAAATGTTTTGCTTGACAACAAGAACAAAAGAGTATATTATGAAATGTTTCAGGTGAAGTCAGTCATTCTCTAAAAGCATTTTTGGTTTTCATATCTAATGGTAGTTCATTATTTGTAGTTATTTTTCATTATTGATTAATGATATATGATTTGTACATAAAAAGCAGTATTAAGAAGCATTTCTAGCAGCCATTGTATTTTTTCTGTTTGGTTGCTAGGGATTAGCTGAGCAATATTTGGTTGGTTTGATTTGTGTTAAGCAATATGAACTAAAAAAAAACTGACAAGCTTATGAATATGTCTTCTCATTCATAATTTCCAACATTTTTGCTAAAGATTTACTGGAATAGGCATGTTAATGAAATGCCTATCCTTGTTACTAAATTCAACATTTTCTATGGATTCATGCAATTGCTTGACTTACTTTGTAAAGAAATAGAGAATATTGTACTCTAGCATCTCATTACCTTTTGGCATATCATAAATTACCAATATGCCATTAAAAGAAAAATAGTATATTGCGGAGTCTTTCAACCTTTCATACTATGAGCATTGTTGACGTTATAGTCATAGTGAAGGTGAACAGAGTAAAAAGTTATAACACAATAGAAATAGTTAATTATTTAACTTTGTATCTGCAATGTACAATGTCTATTCCAATTACATATGCAAACACACATACACAAACATACACACACACACACATGATATATATATATGTATAGACTCTTTCTACTGCCGGGGTGGAATTTTCTGAAGAAATTAAGTTTGAGGCTTAACTATTTTTGACAATCATTCTCCTCTTGGGACCTGTCTTTTAAATGTGCTTTGTCTTATGTCATGAATTATAATTAGATTGTTGAAATCATGGCTGAGTATCAGGTTGAATAACTATGTACATGTTGAAATTGGAACAATTACATTCTAGTGACATATGAATAATTTTTACAGTGCTGCTGCTATGGGTGATTCATTACTGTAAACAGAGTGTCTTAAAGTATCATAAGGTTTTTGGTTGGCAATGCCTTTCTCCATTTCTTGAAGAATCATTGTTTTCCTTTTCAAATCTTAAGCAGCAGTTTATCCTTTCAGAAGGCTCAAATTTTCCTGGTATTTGTTTCATTATCCATAATCTTTCATTATCCCTTTAATAAATGAATATTGGTTATAACTCGAATGAAAATTCAGTATTATATTGATGCATTGTAAGTACTCATGGTCACATTATATACTATGGATAACTGAAGTTGGTATAGATGTTATACTATACCTTTTACTATACCATATCATTTCTTTGCTGAGGTTGAATGAAACAGCTGCCATAATGGCAGTGACTTAAAATAAAGTAAGGATGCTGCTGCTTATGGTTATTCACCATAAATTGAAATCTTTATGAAGTGTTTATTTTCTGCTTGAATTGAGATCTTAGAAATCAGTTGAATTAAGCTACTATAGCATTATGTTTTCTTACTTGCAATAAATTTCATGGCATCCTTGATTTTGGTTTATTTTTCAGAACTAGTAAATTCAGAACTATTTGTTGTAATTAAGAGTGATTTAGAAAACTTGCTAATTATTTTTGTGAGATATATTATCTGCCTTGTTTTTTTTTGTGTGCACTCTGTAGAATGGATGTTTGCATACCTGTGAGATGCATTTGTATTATAGAGTAAGGGAGGAAAACTTTTCTATTATTTAAAGTGTGAGAGAGTATAAAGATGGGTTTTATGTCATGCTGAAGCTAAACTGTGAATGACTGGGACCACAGCTTGGTGTTGTCCACTCTCAACTAATATTTGTACTCTTGTCAATTTTACAATGGCAGCTGTGTATGTAATTCAATTTTCCTCATTTCACTGTTGAAAGAGATGTTAAATATTTCAATGTATTTGTTTGAAAATGTTCTCTAGCCCTTTAAATTTATAATTACTAAAGAACTTTGAAGATTACTTATTGAATTGCATTTGAGTTATCTTTATTGGTTCTTTTTAACTCAATTGAATGTATATTCTAATTCTCTGTAATTTTTGATGTTTATCAGGTGATTTATAATTTTCCTAGTTATTGCTTTAATTTAAAGCAAATACTGAAGATCGTTAGGATATGTTTACTTTAAAGTTATATACATAGTTAATGATAGATATTTTCCTNATACATACACACATACATGTGTGTGTATCAATCTTTTGATGACTATATTTGTTAACTTTGTAGCCACTAATTGCTTCATAAGCTACCTTTCTTTGATGTTTCCTGGACATTTTGTTTTATTAACTTGGCTAAAGTAGTGTTTTTAAGAGAATAATTAGCTCAAAAATCAGAAGACTGTGGCAATGCTTTTTAAGGGATATAGTGGTGAGATTTCATTAATTTAGATTTAAATCAATCCTATTAATTGAATATTTTCCAGAATAAATGCTTATATTTTACGATACTTAAATATGTCTCATGGAAAAATTTCTAATGGTAAAAAATGTAGATTGATTGCCATAGTATTTTTGTTTGAATAGTTGAAGATATTATTCCTAGACATGATTTAATCTGCTATAAAATAATTTTAAAACCCAAGCATTAATGAAACAAAGGAATTCGGATCATTGGATTGCATTTAATTAAATTGGATAATTTTAGAGGTTAAAGGATCTGGTGCTTAAATGATATTAACAGCTCTTTATTCACCATTGTTTTCTGGGTTCCAGTCCTACAATGTTTAGCCACAGCATAAAGGCTCTATGTATACACATCTAAAATTCACATGTGTATATAGCTACATAATTCTTCATGTTTATAATTGTGAAAAAAATAATCTTAAAGATATAATCTTGAAATGGCCTAATATACTCTGTAAATAGTATTTTCTGTCTTCCTTGTTAGAGAGTTTCATGATTTTTATGTTTCTCTCTTTCTCTTACAAAGATTCCACATTCCCAAACATCATCACCTTTTGGATGTTCTATATAATGTTTTAATGATAAAAATTTAGAAATCATTAATTAGTTTGCTTGCCATCTAACATGGTTGGCATTTATCAAGTTTACAAAGTATGCCTATAGTGCTTCTTTGGCCCATTGTATGTTCGATTATTGCAGCCAAAGTGTTGGGTGCAGGCTAAATTTAAGAATATCCTACTGTTATTGTATGTCAAGGTTCAAATAGACACTCCTTGGCTTTTGGTATTGTGTGTTTTCTTTTCAACCTCTAAGGAGCTTACTCAGCTACCTGTCCCCCCAAAAATGACAGTAATGGTTTGATTAATTTTTCGACAGATCATTATTTACTGTGAAATGTATTTAATTCATCAGAAATAGTTCTTCCTGGTTCTCATGTTTTTACTAGAAAATCCTATATCTAGCATTTATGTAAATTGCAATGAACAAAAGGAAAATTATTGTGTATTAATCATTGATACCATTCCAAAAGATCTGAATTCAAACCTGGCTCTAGTATATACAATGATTATTAAGTTGGAGAATTTTGAAAGGAAATGTTTCAGATCAAATTTTACATGAAATATGGCAGTAATTTTTTCGTAAAAATATAGCGAACTTATCATTATGTAGTATAGCCATGTTTAAATAATCATTATTTAATTAGTTTTGAAATTCGTGTTAGATCACTAAAAGAACTTGTTTTTTACAGTGGGAAGGCAATCCAAATATAATGGATTTAGGATTCTTTCATCAGTTTAGGTTACGAAAGCGATATTGCAGAGGAGTTCGTCCTTATCGAGAGAGGCCCACTAGAATGTTTATTTACACTTCCACCTTTTTTTATCCGTTACACTGAAATGAAGTAACTTTAATCAATGGGATATGAAGTATCCATCTTTATTGTTGTTCATAATTTTTTCTGTATGACAAAAAGAGCTTCTATGAACTAAGATCTTCGAACTAATCTGGTCTAGTATATGCTGTACGACAGACACCCAAAAATCTCCCTTGTCAGTTGTCTGAGAATAACCGTACAGGACTGTTCGTGAATTATTTGGGATCAGTAAAATTTGGACTTATTTCGACTTTTCGTGGAGTGTGACGTGGGATTATTTTCAGTGTATAAAGTTAAATAACGGCAATATATACCCAGAGAATTTTATTCCTCATTAACGACCTCCAACTCATTATTTCCGTTTCTCGAGATTTCCCGAATATCTTACAATTGGTGCTGAAATTCATGCACGAAAGTGCGATGAATTGAAATTTTCCATGCGATATGCGACAGCGATACCAGTCAGAAGTATATATTGAATTTTTTTATAAATAGAGGAAACTACTGTTTGCTGTCAGCCGTCTTCCCATACTTTAGGGGAAGATCGAGATGGGACATAGACGCGCCATGTTCTATCTCGATTAGCGAAAACAGAGGTATATTATTTATAAGATTACGGCCAATTTTGATCTGTGACCCCCCTGTCGTAAGGCGACTTGTACATACGACAAACCTCTCTTCCTAGATTCTCACGATCACCGTTTTTAAAGATGCGAGCGGTCTAATGATAAAGGGTGCAGGAAGTGTGGGTTGGGGGAGTACCTGCTGGTAAATAATGCAGTGGGCAGGGGCAAGAATGCAGTGGACAGGACCAAAGGGTTTCTGTCACTGCCATCGACAATGGAAGTTGCGCCATCTGCGCAGCTGCATTCACCCACGGATTTTCCTAGGAACTTCTACCCACCCTTTTACTAGGAAATGCCACCAAAAGGCTCGAAAATCCTTAGACTGGTAGCAGTATAAAAAGCCTGCGTTTTTCGGGCAAAGCGGGAGTTCCTCCTCTCTTGCTGACCGAGTCACCCTGTCGACTTCGGCAAGCGAGAATTCCCGGATGACCGAGTCACTCTGTAGACTTCGGCAAGCGGACATCGGCGGACTTTTGCCGCACAACCTTCCCTCAGCACCGCATCGCGCCTCCGGCCCTGGCCCGATTGCTAGGCCCTTCGATGGAGTCGTCGCGATCATGTCCATGCCTAGATTGAGTCACCAGCTTCAATTAAAGCTGTTGTTTGTCCGAATAACTTATCTTTCATTCAATCCCTAATGTTACCACCACTATGACACCCCTTTCACTAAAATTTAAATTTTAATACTTACCACTAGAACAAGGTTTGAAAATAACCGAGATATGTTTGATTTCTCAAATTTGTATTTAAATAATCGAGTAAATTTGGCCGAAAAAGTATCTATCTTTCTTTAATTTAAACGTCTTTCGAAAGATTTTTGTAACTTTATTTTAAATTATAATAAGTTAACACAATTTCTGAATCTTTTCGCTCCTAAATGCAGAAAACCGTGTATCTCTGCATTGATTTTTCATGTCTTAAAAGTTGAAAGTAAAACAGGCTTGAATCGGCCGTTTTGGGCGAGCTCTACAGCAGCCTTAACTTACATCCGTATGATGAGTTGATAAATTCCTTAACTTTTTAACTGGAGATGCAATAGAATAAGTAAAATGGGCTGATCAAAATTCTTACCCCCAATATTTTGTCCTACATTCCACTTTATATAATCTTACATAATAATCACCGTCGTGTTTATATTTATTTACTTATGTATTTATTAATCCCATGTCAGTAACTCTATTGAAGCATTTTCGGAAATTAAATTCACGCAATTTCCAACTAGATAGAAATATGAAAATTGGAGAATAATCACAGGCCAGTGGACTACTACATATAAAATTTTTTACCTGAAATATCCTTGGTTCGATTCCAGATGACTCAAAACACTTCCATAAGAAATGAACATAAAGTTAATTTTGTCGATTGCAGACTTTTTTCTTTTGCTGAATTAAATTAGAAATAATGGTCCTTGGAAGTCGAGACAGGTACCTGAAGAAGAAACGTTTATTTTGGTCGTTTAATATTGTTTTCGATTCGGAATTGGGAGACATCAAACAATGCAATTGAATCAATTGTACGATATATAGGAATACTTCCTTCATTCGATAAAATAATTTTGATCTTTTGATTTACTATGATCTTAAATTTCTTTGGTGGTTCTAGAAATTTTACTTGTGCTAATATACATGATCTGAATATTAAGTTATAATGTTTTCTTACCTAAATATGCTACTAAAATTATCAATCTGTATCCACTTTACCTTCTTTACTTCTTGAATCAAAAGAACTTCTTCCTCTGGAAGTCACGTAATATAACGGTAAGGATTTTGCTAATTGCCAACGTTCTGTTTTTAACATTCATATAAAGTTGATTACGCGTATTTACAAGTCCTAATGCAAAGTGTAAAAATCACTGGCTATTTCTGAGTACTAGGTTTTCAAAAGAAATTATAAAATATATATATATTAGGTTATCCCAGAAATAGATTTAAACTAAAAAATATTGAAATTGAAAGAATTCAAAGGACGCGGAGCAGATATTTTTATGGCGTGAGAAAGCGGAATTAAGAGTGTAAACAGTGAACTTTCGCGGATGGAATTCTAGGAAGGGTTTTGCTTTTGGTAAAAATAAAAATTATACGACGATATTTTAACGTTGAGAATTTATCAAATTAGTATAATTTCCGGTAATATTCGAGATTTTTACGCGGTCTTATTTATCCTACCAAGTTTGAAAGGGTCTATGAAAAATTTCTTCGTAAACTCAGAGACAAAGTTCCACAAATATTTACTAATAGTAGACTGCTCAGGAAAATTTATTTGATAAGTTAATAGTCAATATCTTACAATTTAGTTGCTGTTGCGATTGAGGTGAAGAATATACCGTCTTTCGCAATAAAACGGATTTTTTGTGAAATATTTTATAATTTCGACGGTGTCTTTTTATTGCTAGCAATAAAATTTTAAATGGTAGGGGTATCCAGAAATCGAATAATTATACATGTTTAGCGTATAGAAAATATTGGAAACAATCCTATGAATCATTATCACACACGAAAAGAAGTGATATAATCTCCTCGACCAACTGAGCGTAATTTTTGTTGTGAAATTTACTCGAAAGTAATTTTCCAATATCCCTCCTCAGATCTGTAATCATACAATTATCAAGACTGGAAATGAAAGGAGATATTTCACAGATATATGCTAAATTAGCTTTGTGAAGATGAGCTCACTGGGAACGTAATGTTTTCCCTTTTATTTTTATCCTCGGTGCTGAGCC
>KZ308426.1:838370-849313 GCA_000376725.2 Ladona fulva | reverse complement strand
TTTTTAGATCTAGTTACTGTTATCTAGTCTATTTATATATAAATTTATATCTTCCCAATCATACTATTGATGATAGAAAACAAAGCTGCACATTACAAGAGAAAAAATGCAAGTGCTCAGTATTTATACGATAATGATTTTGCTCTTCAGCAGCTCTGTTCACCTTTATGGGTTCATGTCTTTTTTTAAGGGAGCTTCCAACTCAATTTTGCATAGACCTTAATTATAAACTAACATCTCAGCCCCTCAGCGCCCTTCTTCAATTAACAGTTGGTATTGTATTCTTACTTATTTACAAATGAACGAAAAAAATTCAGGGATTATCGAGAATTCTCGGCATTTTCCGTTCTCGCTTTCCGAACTTCCAACAAATCGAAAGGATTTTTTTTTATATTTTGCTAATATATCATGATATTATTATAAATCTGACCACTTGTAGAAACGTAATGTGATATAACGAGTTAATTTTGCACAATTTGCAAGGCAATGGACACCGAGTAAACTTAAGGGCCCATCGAAATCCGAGGGACAACACTCCCGCAAACACAAAATATTTTTTAAATCTTAAACGAAGCATATTTGTTAACATATGCTAAATGTTTGCTCACCAATTTCCATGATTTCTCTGAAGAGTGAGTGGCTGTCAGCTGGCTGGAGCTGGTAGTCAGCTTCCCATCGGCTGCTTGGTCCAGAGCTACTGCCAACCTGAGATCCGCCGTTCATTATGTAGCGACGACTGTTCCACCAATTGCTTAGGCGCCTGTAAACGATATTTTTATGCACACACACATAAATGACTGAATTTAGATTGCAAAGAAAAATATAGATTTTCAAGAATTAGATTTGTATCAAAAAATCAATTGGGCAGTAAGAGGAGGAAGTTGTGGTCTAGTTTTCATAAGTAAGGAGATTAAAGTTATTTATTATATAATAGACACATCATCATTGTCCAGTTGAATTTTATACTGATTGCGCTTTTGCAATGTTTTCAAATTAGGTCCCTGATAATCTTCATTGCCTCCTCAAATGGCTCAAATAAGTAAGGAAGTTTGGGGTTGAGGGGAAGAGGTCAATATGTCAGCATGCTTATTTTCTGCCATGTTAGCATAGACCTTTCGTTGAAGGTAATGTCTCCCTTTCCGATAATAATAAAAAAATACTCGGTCTGTCCATTTTATTTTCATTATTTATCTGTAGCATTAGTAATCCATAACTCTTCTCTGCTGTGGTCTGTACCCTGACAAAAATCTCGAGTAGGTTTTCTCGAATCGTCTCCTTTTATCAAAGCTTGTATTACTTGCTGTCAGCGAGCGACTTTTTTGGAGCGTATTCTATCATCTACATCTACATGTGTACCCTACAAGTCGCCTTTCGGCGTGTGGCAGGAGGTGCATGCACCATGACTCTACTATCGATTACTTTCGCGTATCCTTCGCGGAAAAAATGAATTTTTGAAACGACTAGTTCCAGCATCTACTTCTCTGATTTTTCTCTCAGAATCGAAATGGTCTATATAACAGGGAGGACGCATAATATCGGCTACATCTTCCACGAAAGTAGTAGAACTTCTGAACTTCTCTGACCCTAAGTAAATCGAATCTTTGTTAAAATCTACTATCTACCAAAGATTCCCATCCTGCGTCCTGAAGCATTTGAGTACTCACTGACTTGTCGTAACAATTTTTTATGGAACGTATCGCCTTTCGCTGTACATACGATTTCTGATTCTCGAATACAACATTTTTCTGTAGGATCCCATACACTACACGCATATTCAACGCGAGTCCTGACCAACGTAACGTTATCACGCTCACGGACTTCTTCTTCACTCTTACCGACTATTCTCTTCACGAATCCGAGTTTCTTTAGTACTCGTCCATATAGGTACTATACTACGAATGTGGATACCCCATGTTAAGTTATTTGTGCGGGTTACTGCCAGATATTTCACCGATTCTTCTATTAATAAGTAACGCCCACAGAGGCTGTACGAATAATCATTAATAATAGATTTTCTTTCGAAGAAGTCAACTACTGAACATTTGTCTACATTTAGCTCTAATTGCCAATCATCGCACCATTTTATAATGCTTTACTTTCATTTCATAATGCTTTTCTAAATCATTCAATAGGGTAAATCTATCCTCTGAAATTCCCCAGCTAGTATAGATCTGCTTGTTGACCCAAAATGTATGTAAGCATTACGTTAAATACAGGGAAACAACAGTTGTATTCCTGTATTTGACGTAATCCTTACATAAATTTTGGGTCAACAAGCGGTCTGTGCTAGCTGGGTCCCATTTTCCTATAAATTACCTCGTCGTTCATCGACGGGGTCAAGGAATTTTCATTATCAATGAGCTTTACGGCCTCATTCAGCCATCTTAGGAAATAAAAAGACACGAACATGGTACAGACAAATATATAACGGGTCTATTTGAGAAGGAACAGGTTGCAAACCGTCGATTGGAAACGAGAACGAATACTTATCAATTAGAAATAATTTTTCGAGGCAATGTCCAGTTACTCACGGCATAACTATTTCAGTGAAACAGTTTAGTATTTGTTTCCCCACCATAATTACGACGAGCTGAATGAAGAGCTCTGCAAGACATCCGCCTGAATCACACGTGTCATTCGCCAGGAATGACTTAACCATGGCTGCATCTCCAGGATGAGTGAAGAAACGACCCTGGAAATTAATTTATACATCAGTTCCTCTTTTGCAAGCCTTTAAAAGTTCAAGGAGAGGACCGAGTTTGACATGGGGGCTATCATAGTGGAGTAAGGTGAATAGGAATAGAGGTAAAAAATATATTTTCCGAGAAAAGGGTGTCAATTCTCACTTCGGAACGTAGAACTATGTTACCCAGCGTTGGAAACATTCTGTGAATAATTTAATCTTAAGTTAGAATTAACTGTTTAATGTAGCCGTAAGAAACAACTCCTCTTTCATTCCTTATGCTTATTCTGGATAACTCTTTTCGTCTGACATCTGACTCTTTATTCTCAAGTGCTCGAACAACGAGCATTTCTCTCACAGTTAAATATTGTGTAGATCAACGAACTTCTGAGGTACAGTCAGCTAATATTTCAGCTTAGCTGACTTTTAGGCTCATCAGTTCCTATAGTGGCAAACAAATGAAAATAATTCCTGCCCTACACTGATTATCGTAGTTAGAGAAGGAACACAGTTAGAAAAATTGAGAAAGGAAGCCTCCTCTAAAAAGTAAAATCTTCGACGAATATGTGAGGTAGGCTCAGCATGTATGAACGAAAAGATTCTGCTTCTAAGAAAAGCATCTAGGAGGCTGATTATTTTTGAAGGGTTACGTCTTGGTAACAAAGACTTGCGCATGAGGAAATACATTCCGTTGGACAGCTCCCGTTAGACACGTGGTTGGATTATACTAAAATCCTGCAACGCTTGTCGGGAACAAGCATATTTTCCCGGATATGACAGGTTTCCGTTTAGTAAAAGTTCCGCCTAGGACAGATTCCATATATATCATTATCATCATCGTCATCAGCCATTTTCAATCCAATTTCGGATGTAGGCTTCCGCAAGTGTTTTCAGTTCTTCCTATTTTGAGCGTCTTGTTGTCATGTTACCCCTAAGTACTTAAAAGTATTATTGATTTTTTCCAAAGATTTCCAATGGGTCAATTAAAATTTTTAGATCTAGTTACTGTTATCTAGTCTATTTATATATAAATTTATATCTTCCCAATCATACTATTGATGATAGAAAATAAATCTGCACATTACAAGAAAAAAAATGCAAGTGCTCAGTATTTATACGATAATGATTTTGCTCTTCAGCAGCTCTGTTCACCTTTATGGGTTCATGTCTTTTTTTAAGGGAGCTTCCAACTCAATTTTGCATAGACCTTAATTATAAACTAACATCTCAGCCCCTCAGCGCCCTTCTTCAATTAACAGTTGGTATTGTATTCTTACTTATTTACAAATGAACGAAAAAAATTCAGGGATTATCGAGAATTCTCGGCATTTTCCGTTCTCGCTTTCCGAACTTCCAACAAATCGAAAGGATTTTTTTTTATATTTTGCTAATATATCATGATATTATTATAAATCTGACCACTTGTAGAAACGTAATGTGATATAACGAGTTAATTTTGCACAATTTGCAAGGCAATGGACACCGAGTAAACTTAAGGGCCCATCGAAATCCGAGGGACAACACTCCCGGAAAACACAAAATATTTTTTAAATCTTAAACGAAGCATATTTGTTAACATATGCTAAATGTTTGCTCACCAATTTCCATGATTTCTCTGAAGAGTGAGTGGCTGTCAGCTGGCTGGAGCTGGTAGTCAGCTTCCCATCGGCTGCTTGGTCCAGAGCTACTGCCAACCTGAGATCCGCCGTTCATTATGTAGCGACGACTGTTCCACCAATTGCTTAGGCGCCTGTAAACGATATTTTTATGCACACACACATAAATGACTGAATTTAGATTGCAAAGAAAAATATAGATTTTCAAGAATTAGATTTGTATCAAAAAATCAATTGGGCAGTAAGAGGAGGAAGTTGTGGTCTAGTTTTCATAAGTAAGGAGATTAAAGTTATTTATTATATAATAGACACATCATCATTGTCCAGTTGAATTTTATACTGATTGCGCTTTTGCAATGTTTTCAAATTAGGTCCCTGATAATCTTCATTGCCTCCTCAAATGGCTCAAATAAGTAAGGAAGTTTGGGGTTGAGGGGAAGAGGTCAATATGTCAGCATACTTATTTTCTGCCATGTTAGCATAGACCTTTCGTTGAAGGTAATGTCTCCCTTTCCGATAATAATTAAAAAGTACTCGGTCTGTCCATTTTATTTTCATTATTCATCTGTAGCATTAGTAATCCATAACTCTTCTCTGCTGTGGTCTGTACCCTGACAACAATCCTTGAGTAGGTTTTCTCGAATCGTCTCCTTTTATCAAAGCTTGCATTACTTGCTGTCAGCGAACGACTTTTTTGGAGCGTATTCTATCATCTACATCTACATGTGTACCCTACAAGTCGCCTTTCGGCGTGTGGCAGGAGGTGCATGCACCATGACTCTACTATCGATTACTTTCGCGTATCCTTCGCGGAAAAAATGAATTTTTGAAACGACTAGTTCCAGCATCTACTTCTCTGATTTTTCTCTCAGAATCGAAATGGTCTATATAACAGGGAGGACGCATAATATCGGCTACATCTTCCACGAAAGTAGTAGAACTTCTGAACTTCTCTGACCCTAAGTAAATCGAATCTTTGTTAAAATCTACTATCTACCAGATATTCCCATCCTGCGTCCTGAAGCATTTGAGTACTCACTGACTTGTCGTAACAATTTTTTATGGAACGTATCGCCTTTCGCTGTACATACGATTTCTGATTCTCGAATACAACATTTTTCTGTAGGATCCCATACACTACACGCATATTCAACGCGAGTCCTGACCAACGTAACGTTATCACGCTCACGGACTTCTTCTTCACTCTTACCGACTATTCTCTTCACGAATCCGAGTTTCTTTAGTACTCGTCCATATAGGTACTATACTACGAATGTGGATACCCCATGTTAAGTTATTTGTGCGGGTTACTGCCAGATATTTCACCGATTCTTCTATTAATAAGTAACGCCCACAGAGGCTGTACGAATAATCATTAATAATAGATTTTCTTTCGAAGAAGTCAACTACTGAACATTTGTCTACATTTAGCTCTAATTGCCAATCATCGCACCATTTTATAATGCTTTACTTTCATTTCATAATGCTTTTCTAAATCATTCAATAGGGTAAATCTATCCTCTGAAATTCCCCAGCTAGTATAGATCTGCTTGTTGACCCAAAATGTATGTAAGCATTACGTTAAATACAGGGAAACAACAGTTGTATTCCTGTATTTGACGTAATCCTTACATAAATTTTGGGTCAACAAGCGGTCTGTGCTAGCTAGGTCCCATTTTCCTATAAATTACCTCGTCGTTCATCGACGGGGTCAAGGAATTTTCATTATCAATGAGCTTTACGGCCTCATTCAGCCATCTTAGGAAATAAAAAGACACGAACATGGTACAGACAAATATATAACGGGTCTATTTGAGAAGGAACAGGTTGCAAACCGTCGATTGGAAACGAGAACGAATACTTATCAATTAGAAATAATTTTTCGAGGCAATGTCCAGTTACTCACGGCATAACTATTTCAGTGAAACAGTTTAGTATTTGTTTCCCCACCATAATTACGACGAGCTGAATGAAGAGCTCTGCAAGACATCCGCCTGAATCACACGTGTCATTCGCCAGGAATGACTTAACCATGGCTGCATCTCCAGGATGAGTGAAGAAACGACCCTGGAAATTAATTTATACATCAGTTCCTCTTTTGCAAGCCTTTAAAAGTTCAAGGAGAGGACCGAGTTTGACATGGGGGCTATCATAGTGGAGTAAGGTGAATAGGAATAGAGGTAAAAAATATATTTTCCGAGAAAAGGGTGTCAATTCTCACTTCGGAACGTAGAACTATGTTACCCAGCGTTGGAAACATTCTGTGAATAATTTAATCTTAAGTTAGAATTAACTGTTTAATGTAGCCGTAAGAAACAACTCCTCTTTCATTCCTTATGCTTATTCTGGATAACTCTTTTCGTCTGACATCTGACTCTTTATTCTCAAGTGCTCGAACAACGAGCATTTCTCTCACAGTTAAATATTGTGTAGATCAACGAACTTCTGAGGTACAGTCAGCTAATATTTCAGCTTAGCTG
Source organism: Ladona fulva (assembly GCA_000376725.2). NCBI lineage: Eukaryota > Metazoa > Arthropoda > Insecta > Odonata > Libellulidae > Ladona > Ladona fulva. The sequence goes on along the minus strand of KZ308426.1, from coordinate 842,534 downwards.
ACTTTTAGGCTCATCAGTTCCTATAGTGGCAAACAAATGAAAATAATTCCTGCCCTACACTGATTATCGTAGTTAGAGAAGGAACACAGTTAGAAAAATTGAGAAAGGAAGCCTCCTCTAAAAAGTAAAATCTTCGACGAATATGTGAGGTAGGCTCAGCATGTATGAACGAAAAGATTCTGCTTCTAAGAAAAGCATCTAGGAGGCTGATTATTTTTGAAGGGTTACGTCTTGGTAACAAAGACTTGCGCATGAGGAAATACATTCCGTTGGACAGCTCCCGTTAGACACGTGGTTGGATTATACTAAAATCCTGCAACGCTTGTCGGGAACAAGCATATTTTCCCGGATATGACAGGTTTCCGTTTAGTAAAAGTTCCGCCTAGGACAGATTCCATATATATCATTATCATCATCAACCAATTTCAGTCTGTCGGATGTGGGCCTTCCCAAACATTTTTCAGTTCTTCCTATTTTGAGCGTCTTGTTGTCATGTTACCCCTAAGTACTTAAAAGTATTATTGATTCACATATATACATTTAACATGTTCCATCTGTCCTTCTGTCTTCTTCTTGGTGTCTTCATATCTCTTGGTGTCCAGTCGAAAACTGCTGATGCCCAGCGGTTGTCGCTTCTCCTCACCCCGCTACGGTATTGCTGTGATAGTATGGTAGAGGGCCTCCTTATCATGCTCAGTGCCGAGAGTCTGGATGAAGGTTTCAATTTCCTCTTGGCTGCTTGTTGGTGCATAAACTTGGATGAAGTGATCGTAGATGCCCTCCTTTATCTCGAGTATGAGCTTATATACACTCTCTGCATATTTGACATTATTTTTCCCTTTCTTGTTAATCAAGATGCCAACACCAAATCTTCCATATATTACACAGAATAAAAGCCGCGGCTTCGAAGATATAGCAGCAAAGTTTTTGATCGAATCTTTTCAGTTGTGCAGAGAGTTAGAGCTAAAAGAAATGCATTTGAAGCCATTCGATGAATTTAATCGAGTAAAATGAATCTTGCATTGTTCTTTTGTCAATATTTAAAAGTGAACAATGATTGACAAAGAAATAAAAGATGCATACATGTTGGAAGAAAGGATGCTAAGTAATTTCCACAGTAAGTTTAATTAGTCGATTAATTACGTCAACAGGTTGACATCTTCAGGTTGACCAGCTGTGAAAATAATTAAGCATCCTTTCTTTCAACATGTGTGTTGAGTTACGCTTGAATCCACAAAGTTACGCTTGAACATATTAATTTTATAGAAAACGGGTGAGGGTGATCTAGCGCAAGATGGTGCGCACCCAGGAAAAATCCCAAGGAAGAAGGAATCGAAAAAAGTCTGACGGGACCGGGAATCGAACCCGGGTCTCCCAATTGCCGGTCGAGTGCTCTGGGATAGCTCTACAGACAGAGCACCCCACCTGCAATTGGGAGATCCGGGTTCGATTCCGGGTCCCCTCAGACTTTTTTCAATTCCTTCTTCCTTGGGATATTAATCTTATTAAGAAAGATGCATATTTTAACTGTTGATCGATACAAATTTGAACTTACCTTGAAAAATGCAATATAAAATAAAGAGGAGTAACAGTTGAAGAATTCAAAGACGAAAACTTTGAATGTGTAGCTGGTTTCGTAATCAGACTGTGTTTTCGGATTTTCCATGTCTGTCAGCCAAAACGCGATTTTATCGTAGACCTGAAATCAAATATAATAATTTTCAATACAAAATCCTTCGAAATGCTGTGAGAACGCTAGAAATACAGTATTTTGTGAAAGGGATACAAATTAAGCTTATTAATTAACCTAGCACATATAGTTTTGGCACTCAAGGAAGAAATGGAGGTGAACTATTAAAAATTGACAAACTTGAACCCAGATCTTCCGGAAAGAGCCCAAACTTTTCGATAAACATTCTTCGGGTTATACTCAGTTGTGTGGGCTAAGGAAATTAATCGATTTTCATTAATTATTTGATATCTCGGCTTCTTTAAGCCTAACACCAGCTTCACTGAATTTCTACTTAAAATTGGAGTAAGTTACGTCTAGTGAAGCAACACAAGAGCAAGAGCATGTTTGTACACACCAGGGCCGTGCCGATGAGTGAAGCGACGAGGCAACCGCCTCAACTGCCCCTCGCTCGGGATACCGAGTTGAATTTTAAGATAATTTTTTGTATTCGATGTTTTTTGGACAATATAATAGATTTCAGGAAAGAGACACTTGTCACTCTTATTTTTGTAATTATTTCGGCTAAAATCAAGCAAAATGACGTTCGAATAAAATGCAAGGCGACTCATGATATCTCGCCTCTGACAGCAAAATGGCACGACCTTGGTACATTCATACATTAATTTCCAAAATGCTTCTACCTTTCATGATCACTTATGATCCACGCTATGAATATTTTCGCAGTCCGATTTGCAAGCGGCCGGTTTTGACCCACTTCACTCTAACCAATTGAATTACAACAGAGGCCAATCTTTGTCCGGTTTATGGAATATCCATTCATTTCCATTTTCGCGCACGATATTTCGTCCAAATCCCTTTTCTTACTGCTGAATTGAAACCCATTATCTGAAGATAGGCAAATTTCTGATTGGAAGACTTTATTTTGTTGTCACAATAAAAGCAAATTATTAAACCACTCAATAAGTTTGAGAAAAAAACGAAGTATTCGAGGAATTCTGAACATAAAAATTTCTTAAAATACTAGAAAAAGAGATTCTTCACAATGCAAAGAAGGTCGCTTCAAAAGGATTTTCAATTTTAAAGAAAGAATTTAAATGTGCAAGTAGGTATACGAAGCGAATCCTCTGTTACCATTTAAAGAACTTTATTCCCCTCATTTATACGCGATACTCCTCTGTATTTCCAATTTTCGCATGCGCATTCGGCTTCCAACCAATACGTTTATCTTTTCATTCAATCCCTTTTACACTTGGAGCTATTTTTGGCATCTCACTCACCACATTCATATTTATTTTCTATTTCTTCCTCTCCTCATACATCGTATTTGGTTTCCATTAATTCTTTTTCTACCTCTGAAATAACTGTTAATCTACTATTGTTTATTTTCAGAGTCTCCGCGCCTGTCAAAATTGAGCTCGTAAGTGTAGTATAGCTGCAAAATCATAATTGAGCGCAAAATTTAACATTTTGTACATTATGAACATCAACAATACTTCTTCGTTTCTAATCTGCAACTGCAGGTACAAACATGCCTCATCTCCTTCTTTCTTGTGACAGACTGTCCATCTCCTCCTCATATTATCTTTATTCATCCACATTTCTCATCAGACATCAGGCTTGTCAATATCTTTTTGTCCTTGATCTCTTTTTCCTAGAATTATTACGCATTTTATACGTATGTACTATCGATATCTAACATTCTACACCACAGCTTCGAAAGCTGCATCTGTGCTATAATTGGAACAAAATCCTGTAAATTTCTTTAAATTTAAATTATTTCGTTTCACTGCGATTGCATTAGTAACTAACCCGAAACAAATCTCAGTGTAACATATGGCATGGTATTATCCAAATTCTAATATTAAAAAAATAATATTGGTTCTCCTTATCTTTCAATGCATATGTTGCAACCGTACGTTCTTCTTAAGAGATACTGCTAATACTCTGTATTTCAATTAGAACTTTCATGATCATGAAGTCAGTATTTCGCTCATCTGTCAACACTAACTTCTTACATATACACCTCATGGGAACGTCAATGCGCTGATATCTACTGGAACGATGGCATTTGTCGCCAAAACGACGGTTTGTGTCTACTGGCGAACGCACATTCTTAAACGCTCTATGTGTAATAAGATTCGAAGATTACCAGTTTCAGGAAAACTATGATTCCCAAGTTGATGATGGCAGCGGTTAACGTGGTCAAGTTTTTGGAATTTTCTCTCACGTACTTGTCTTCTGTGACGTACAGAGCCGAGCTTATTGCCACTTTGTACACTATGACTCCGATCAAGGCCGCGACGACTATGGCAACCTGAAAGCAATCAACAAAAGGTTTATCAGTGTCGTGACTAGAGTATCTTTAGTGCTTCGTAGGGGAATAGAGAGGGAGGAAATTTAGGAAAGCGAATACCATAAAAAGGACGACAGATGCGGCGGTGAAGAGCCGCAGAATTTTTCTCCATTGGGGG